>LNAC01000885.1:277157-322299 GCA_002007465.1 Ailurus styani
AAAAAAAAAAAAAAAAAAAAGACTCTAAACACAGAGCTTTCATTCTTCACAAAAATCAAACCAAAATGGAACATAGGCCTAAATGTCAAGTGCTAAACTATAAAATTCCTAGAGGATAAAATAGGAGAAAATCTAGAGGGCCCTGACTCTAGCAATGACTTATTAGACTCAATACCAAAGGCATGATCCATGAAAGAAACAATTGATAATTGGACTTCATTAAAATTTAAAAATTCTGTTCTGTGAAAGACACTGTCAAGGGAACGAAAAGATAAGCCACAGACTGGGAGAAATTATTTGTGAAAGACATATCTGATAAAGGACAGTTACCCAAAGTATTCAAAGAACTTGTACAATTCAACAATAAGGAAATGAACAACCTGATATAAAAATGGGCAAAAGGCCTAAACAGACACCTCACCAAAAAGATTATACATATGGCAAACAAGCATATGGAAAAAGCTCAACAGAATATGTTATTAAGGAAATGCAAATTAAAACAAGATATCACTATTAGAATGGCCAAAATCCTGAACACTGACAAACACCGAATACTGGCAAGGATGTGCAGCAACAGCAACTCTCATTCATTGCTGTGAGAATGCAAAATACTAGAACCACTTCATAGTTTGGCAGTTTCTTGCAAAACTAAACATACTCTTACCATATGATCCAGCAATCACACTTCCTGGCATATGCTTAAAGGAGCTGAAAACTTCAATCCACCAAAAAGTTGCACACAGCTGTTTATAGTAGCTATATTCATAACTGCCAAACAACCAAGATGTGCTTCAGTAGGTGAATGGATAAATAAAGTGTGATACCATACAAACAATGAAGTATTATTCAGCACTAGAGAGAAGTGAGCTATCAATCTGTGAAAACACACAAAGAAAATTTAAATGCAGATTACTGAGGGAAAAAGACAATCTGATGAGGTTACATACCATTTGATTCCAACTATAGGATGGTCTGGAAAAAGCAAGACTATAGAGGCAGTAAAGAGTTCAATGGTTGAGATAGGGATTATTAGCAGGAGGGAGGGATGAATAAATAGGAAGAGCACAGAGAAATTTTAGGTCAGTGGAACTATTCTATATGATATAATAATGGTGCATGCATGTTCTAATACAGTTGTCAAAACCCATAGAATGCACACCAGAAATGAAAACTAATGTAAAGTATGGACTTTGGGTGATAATCATATGTCAGTCTAGGTTCACTGATTGTAATACGCATACCACTCTGGTGTGTGATGCTGTTGGGTGAGGGGCTGTGCATGTGTATGGGAGCTTTCTGAATCTAACACTCAGTTTTGTTATGAACCTGAAACATCTCTAAAAAAATTAGGTTTATTAAATAAAATATTGAATTATAGCCCAAAGTATAAGATAAATACCCATGAGTTCAAACAGATCTTTTAAAAAGAGAGATTATATAAATGAATGGAGAAGAATAAACAAATCTTCCATGCAACAGAATTCGAACAAGTTCATGTAATTATGACCCCTGAAGGAGTTAAACCTTAACTCCCCACATATTAATTGTGGACTATGCATACAGACTTCCTTCCAGAGATTACATTATAGAAAAAGGGACAAAAAGAGTAACTGTCCAGTGGAGAAACCTGATAAATACAACTTCAGTCAGGTGATCTAGGTAAACACCTACCATGAGAGATCATTTTGCTAGACTGTAATCTCAGTACAATAAGAATGGTAATTTATCTCTGTGATCTTCTTCTCCAAAGCCCATAATCCCAGTCTAATAAAGAGAAAAACATAAACACATTCCAATTGAAGGACCTGTACTTCCACATTCCAACACATTCCAATTGAAGGATCCTGACCAGTTCTCCTCAAAATTTTCAAAGCCATCAAAAACATGGAAAATCTAACATATTATCACAATCAACAGAGCCTAAAATGACTGTGACTAAATGTACAGTGGTATCCTCAGTGGAACTCTGAACAGAAAAAGGACAGTCAAGGAGAACTAAGGAAATCTGAATAAATTTTGGACTTCACATAGTAATAATATATCAATATTTATTCACTGAATGTGACAAATATACTGGGTTTTAGGTATTTAGGAACACTGTACTATCTGCACAATTTTACTGTAAGTCTAGAATTTTCATTCTAAAATACAAAAGATGATTTTTTTAAAAATTCAAGGAATTTTCCCTTTAATTTCACCTTGAAACATAGTTCAAATTCCATGCCAGAAATTGAAAAGAAAATATTTGGAAGTGGAAAAGATAGGTTTCATACTTTTTATTTATTAACTGTACCCACCATCCAATCTCTGTTTGCTTTCAGATACACAGCATTACTTAGTAATGACGAAATTCTGCTCCATCGCTCAAATAACATATGGAAACAGGAGATAACCTCTATGCTTGACCTGAAATATAACTGACCACATTAACACCTACCTAACGGGAGATGTAATTGCCATAGCTGACTAATCTCTTCAAGGTTTTGACCCTGACAACAGGAACCAAATTAAAATCCTTGAGTAGAGCAAGGGTGGGCTGTGACTCTGGGAGACCTGGAATCAAAAGATGATGGACAATTCTCCAGGCTCAAAAGAGGGCTGAAGACCCAAGCTGGTAGAATGAATAATCCAAAGAAGACGGCAAGGTGGCAGAATGACTTCTGAGGCAACAGGATTGCAAAAGGATAAAGGAAACTATAGTTGCAGACTTTGGGATTCCTGATACAAAGGAGAGACTTCATATATGGTGTCTATGGTGTCACCTGTCCTCATAATTGAAGGGCTCTTGTCCATGATGCTGAGCATGAGCCAACTAGGACAACAGTTTTTATATTCCTCAGCTCTCAGAGTCTAAGCTTGAGACATGAACAGGATTCTCTTTTTCAAACTATGAGGTAGAGCAATTTTGAGAATTGTAAGAATGAAGAGGATGCAGCTAATAATAAAGCATTAATACTGGAGAATGCCCCTTTGGGCATCTAACCCCTTGGAGAACAAGCCCCACACCAAGAAGACAATGGATAGAGCAAACTGGTCATACCACTGTCTCTGCCTCTCCTACTAATACCTAATGATATCTTTCTGACTTCCTCCAGTCTATCTAGATCTGTTTTTCTGACTGATTTGATTCCTCATTTCTTACCTTTGGATACCTATATTTTGTTACCTCTGCACTGATTTCTGACTCCTCATCCTACAAAATAGGTCAAGTCTAACCCAACATTCGGTGGTGTTCCCCAACCTTCAATTTGGGCTAATTCGCCCTTCTTGATGGCACCACACAGAATCCAGGACAGCAACCTAGTATATATTACCTCTCAGAGGTTTTATCTCTATAATGTACTCCTTTGATATAACTGAAAGATTCTAATTGATTCTTGTGAGTCTTCCTAAAATAGTTTCATCTTAAGAATCTTATCTGTATACCACTTGATAGCATGCAAAAACATTTCATGTCTATTAATTTATCTGATTCTTCCACAAAAATCAATGAAATAGTCCATTAATAGCTTCCCAATATTAAAACTAAGTCCTAAGAATGTTACTTGCTCTAGATTAACCTCGAATTTCAACCAGTCAGACCATTATCTTATTTTCCTTCCACCATTTCTACATGTATTCAATGCTCTTCATATTTTTTGCAGAATCTCTTGTCACTGCACATTGAGATTGTTACTGATGCTTCTTCTCTTACTCCTCACTCTATGTCTTTTTAAACATGGTTACAACAATCTCTCTTACCGTATTTGGTGTATAACCTTCAAATAGAATACATTTTAACACCCTCCTATTAATCCTTATGTAAATTTAATCTTCTTAGCAAAGCATTCAAGACCCTGATACATTGTCTTATTATGAAATTCATCTCTACTCCCGTCCATACATGTCAATCAAGTCAGCATCTCATTGTTCTCCCAAGTAGGTGCTGAACACTAATCACCCTATCCTGGGTTTTATTTTATATTTCTCTCCATTAATTATTATCCTTCACTGAATTAAGATCACAAAATTAAGATCTCACTCTTTTAAAAGAATATTATCTGATTGTCTCTACAACTATCTGTAAACTCCTCTTTGATAATATTCTTTTCAGAATATATGTTTCTCACCTGGAGTAACTGTGTTCCAGATGTCAGGAGGGAAATACATTCTCTGTCCTCTGCCAAAACCCATGCTGGCACTTAAAGCATGAAATATGCTCTTCCTAGCTATTCCTTCAAAATGATCCAACCAAACTTAGTGGTATAAAACAACTGCTTTTTTTATTAGGCTCACTAATTTGGAGGGTCACAAATTCTACCAGGACACAGTGGTGTAGCTTATCTTCACCAGACTCTTGTCTGGAGTCTCAGCTAAGAGGGACACAAATTACCAAGACCTGAAAATACTGGAACTGAAGGATACACTTCCAAGAGTTATTTCAGTCACATGGGTGGCGCTTCAGCTGGAATCTCTCAATGGCGTGGCTTACCTAGGACTGCGGATCAGAACACGTACATATGGCCAAACCATGGGGCTTGGGTTTCTCACAGTATGGATTCTGGGTTCCAAGAGGGAACATCCCAAGCACAGCATTCCAAGAGACCATTGGCAGAAGCTCCAAGACTTCTAGCCTGGCTCCAGAAGACTGCAGCATGTGTATTGCCCTATTCTATAACTTACAGTCCAGACGTAGGTGGCAGCTGGAAGGAGTTAGACCCCATCTCTTGAGTGGGAAGTGGTAAGATCACACTGAAGAAAATAGGCAGGATGGAAGATTTGTTGTAGTCATCTTTGTAAAATACAATCTTACAGTGAACCACAAGGCAAAAATTAATCTTGTTAGGATGGGATTCTATGTCAGGGTGCATGCTGCTTCCCTCATTGCTGCCAATCTGGAAAACGTAATCCCCACTATTAGGTCATAATTGTGGACATACGTTGAATAGCCAACATCACTTTTTTTTTTTTTTTTGAGACTTCCCCCTTCAACACATGTAATATTATGGTTTTGGTACATGTGGTACCCAGCACACCCTGGCCACTGGAGGTGACAGGGTCTTCGGGGGAAGGGACACACCTACACTAGACTAATCATAAAACCCAGTGCCTCTGCCATTAGTTCTTTAGAACTTTATGTCTTGCAGGACCAATCAGTCTTTCCTGAAGACAAAGGTTAAAGAGAGAATATCTATTTCCCGTAGTGTTATTAAGCTAGAAACAGATAATTGTGCCCTCTGGTAGCCTCCTTAGCTAATCACATGTGAAAAGCTCATCTGGAGTATAAAAAATTCAAACTGATACACAGCAAGAAGAGGAGTCGAGGGATGAAGAGAAAAGCCTGATAACATCATTAGAGTCCTAGATTCTTACGTGCGTGAAACTAGATCCACCGTTGATTTCCAGTTTACGCAAGCCAGTAAGTTCCCTTTTGTGCTCACAGTGATTGAAATTGATTTCCAGTACCTGTGCTGAAAAAGTCCTGATCTGAGTAAGGTCCACCTACTTCTGCCACCTATCCATAAGAATACTTGAAAGAAAATCTTTAATAAGAAATTACATTCAATCAGAAAGGTATATATGGGAAGGAACAGAGAGAGTGACAAACTCTTCTACAGATATCCCAGACACAATTAATAAAACAACTTTGAGGACCACAACAGAAGTTATGATGTTAATTTACTCCCTTAGGAACTAGTAAGAAACCTTAGCAATTAAGACCAACAGAAAACTTTTGGATTTTTGAATCAGTTGAATCTGGATTAGTTTTTGCTTACCCGGGTCATAGATCCACTGTCACTTTTCTGTATGCCCAATAGTAATCTCACCCCATAGCATTTGGCATGAGAATCCCGTCCTCTACTTCATTCAAGGGAATTTCTTTTTAGTTTTGGGGTTTTAACAAGACTAAGATTTACCTTTTTGAGGTACACTGGTGAAGAAGGAAAAAAATCCTCTTTCTTTTGTAAAAAGAATCACTCGTTGATGGGGGTTCATACTGAAAATAACTTTCATGTTGACCAATGGAACGTGTTGACCAATGAATGTGGATAGTATTACTGATCATCACCCTTGTAGCAGTAATTTGGGTAATTTCCTCTTTATCAATTGCTTATCCTGTTCCTCACCATCTATACAATGGTTCTTTGGGTGCTGACTACGTGTCTAGAACTGGATATAGCACTCTGTCACATAAGCATAGTAACAAACAGTCCAAACACCCAAAGAGCCCAGTGCAAAGCCAATACTGACCCCGAGAAGCCACCTGGAGAACAGAATATTATGTAAAAAACACACATGAAATAAGGAACATGGATAATATGGTAAAGATAATAAGATAGTACTTAGAATGTCCAAAAAGAATGAGAAAACTGAGGCTCGACATAGGACAAAATTCTTGGAGAAGCTCTGTGAAGATGGTAGGACCGGATTCTTGCAGAAAGGGTGAGCTGTGGCTGGATGAGTAAGGTGCCAATAGCAGGAACTGACTCAGATGCATCACTTTGGTGGAACGAGCATTATAGGCGAGGGCGCAGAGGTTGGGACATGTACAGTGCATGGAAGCTATTGAAAGAAAACGGGTCTAAGTAGGGTAGTGAGCACACAGTGGAGAGTAGTCAGCAATAAAAGTGAAGATTTAAGGAGAGTCATGCTATCAGGGAAACTGAAATCCAGGCAGAGAAAGTTCAACCATTTTTACGGCCACGATAGAGAGGTTCTGGAGCTGGAAAGTTACGGGTGCCCCCACCTGAGGCTCCTGCTCAGGAAGTGTCTCCCGCACTGAGCTGACTACTAACTGCCTCAGGGTGGGTACCCAGACCCGTAAGAAATGAAGGATCTTTCCCACTATGAACACTGATGGTGGCTACTTCGTAAGCCAATCACGCTGACTGCATGAAGGACTGCTCAGGGGAGAGTAAGAGTTAAAAAGGGGGAATTTGTAGATAGAAACAAGTCACGAAACCTCGTAAGTGATAAGGAAGACTAAGACAGTAGACAGTTTCTTCCAATAACTGGATATGCAACACGGTCAGAGAGAACTCTCTTCCTTCATTGAAGAAGCCTAAGTAACACATTGACATTATGAAAGTGATACTTTAGGGCATGTTTATCAGGCAGAGTTGCCGAATCTTACAGCTAGGTAAAAGAAAAGCAAAGGGAACCACTAGAAATATCTCAAAGCAAGCTAGATTTGGGAGCATGAGGGCTACATACTATGATAGTGGAAATGACCACAGGAAAAAGAGATAGGACCATGTGATCCAGAGAAAGAAAGTTAGAGAGGTCTGGGTTACTGAGCTGACCAGCATCAGAGTTGATTCCCTAACTGAATTCATAGATAATAGATATAAATTCTCTTATATCTAGAAAATATAGGGGAAATGTAGGGGAAATAAGTAATGTCTACATCCAAAGCTTTAACAAGAGATAGAGTTAGAAAAAGAGAGAAGGTGTCCTTTCCTTCTTTTCATGTGGAGAACAGTTTGGTTGAACAACCAGCCCCCCCAGTCAGGCAATCAGGTTAACTTGGATAACTATGTCTGTTTGACCCTGAGGAAAACTACAGTTGGCTTATCAGCGGTCAAAAGAGGACTTTCTCCAAAGCCGAGCATTTTCAAAAATAATTAAGTCACAATGGACAATAAAAAAATAATGAAGCCAATCACTCACAGTAATATTTAGTTCCTAAATACAGGCAACCACAACATTGGCTTACAAATCTGAAATATAGCTTGGAGGCCTCTGCTGTTCTATTTTCAGTTCTGAATTTTCAGATCTGTGCACGTTGTGGCAGAATGACCGACCATGCAAATTCCCCTGTGACTCGGCGAAGCCGTAAAGCTGCTCATTGCAGCTGGTTTTGTGCTCAGCGCTGTCAACCAGGCAGCACTGGAGGAAAGAAAGACTAGACGGCAATCATTCTCGAATTTTAGTGTGGGGAAGAGTCCCTGGGAGCGATGTTACAGGAACAGATTCCTAAGCTCTATCCCTGGAGATTCTGATTCCGTAGGTCTGGGATGAACCAAGGAATCTGCATTTGGAGAAGAGCTCCCAGGGTTAATCTGACACAGACAGTCCATGGACACTACTTTGTGAAACTCTGGTTTGTGAAAGTAATAAGCTTGGCGCTCCACCCGGCATATCTCCATGGCAGGCAGCTCACTCCCCATTATGTCGGGGAGCACGTCGTATTAATGTGATTTGTTTATATTTTGTTTCACTAGAGTGTGAGCTTCTTGAGGGCACGTCTTGGTCAATTAATTTTATGTCCCCAGGGCCTGGAACAGTGAGTTTAATGAAAGATAATCTAAAGTTGATGCCACGAGTGCAAACAGAATTTTTCTCAATGACTAAAAAAGATAAAAGAGCATTACAACTTAATTAGAATTTACTGGTTGCTGGGTTATTCCCCAGCTAATATATATATTTTTTTATTTGACACAGAGAGAGAGAGAGATCAGATCACAAGTAGGCAGAGAGGCAGGCAGAGAGAGAGGAGGAAGCAGGCTCCCCGCTGAGCAGAGAGCCTGATGTGGGCCTCGATCCCAGGACCCTGAGATCATGACCTGAGCTGAAGGCAGAGGCTTTAACCCACTGAGCCACCCAGGCACCCTCCCCAGCTAATATTTGCTGTCCTCAGCCATACCTGGGATCCCACTCTGACTTTTTGGGGAACTGTACTTTGTCCTTCAATCCCAGTCAATGGACTAAACTGAATCACCACTCTCTTATATTACATCACCTCTCTATCCAGAAAGCATTTTGGGTTTTGTTTTTCTTTTCTGAGAAGTGGGCAACTGACCAAATGTGAACTAACCTTGTTACTTAGGTTCCTGGTCATGGGCTTTATTCGGAAATAGACACAAGCCCAAAGCAGACTGGCTCAGTCATTCCAAGGATTTTTTTAAGTCGAGCCGCCATGTTATAGTTTTTCCTTTTTAAATAGTCACTCGATTATTTATTCATTCAGCGAAACCATATCATTTCTCTTCAAGAACTGACAATCAGCCTTGAGTCTCTTGTTGAACTGGTCTCTTCTCTCCCCTCCTGCCTCTGACCTCCTTCACCTCAACTCCTCATTCTAACGTTCTCCTCACTCCACTCAGCTACAGTACTGACAATGCTCCAATCAAACTCCAGCCTCAGAACCTTGGCACTGGCTATATTCACTGCTGGAAATGTTCTCCACACGGTTCACTCCCTCACCTTTAGATCTTTGTGTAGAATCAACAACAGCTTTCCTCAGCAGCATTCCCAATGTCCTGTTTCCCGGCTCTACTCTCTTCCCATTTCACAGGATCTATCACTTTCAAACAAACTAAAAAATTTACTTTTATATTATAAGTATTGTTTTCTCTCCCCCAAATCCCCATCTAATGGAAATTGTGCAAAAGCAAGGATCCTTGATGCATTCCAAATATCTAGAATATTGTTTGGCACACAGTAAGCAAACAATAGTTCATTCAATTCCTCCAACCAATATTTGAATGTTTCTATGTGTCCGGTGGTTAAGCAAAGAAATCAATATCCTGTTCTGGGTGAGGGGATGGGTGAAATAGGTGGTGGGGACTAAGGAGTGCACTTGTTGTGAAGAGCACCGGGTGTGTGTGGAATTGTTGAATCAATATACTGTACATCTGGAACTAATATAACACTGTATATTAACTATACTGGAATTTAAAATAATTTATTTTTGAAAAAAAGACTATTCTTATTGAACTTATATGATAGTGGAGAATGCAGATAACAACCAACAAATATAATGCCCGAGTACTGCTAAAATATTTAGAAGAAAATAGAGCATGGAAAAAAAGAAAGGGCCAAGGGTATTATTTCAGATAGAGTGGTTAGATCTTTGAAGTGCTGGTATTTAAACAGGGTCCTGAAGGAAGTAAAAATGAAAATATAAAGACACAGACTCTGAAGCCAAGTTTTCCGGGCTCGAATCTGGCTATACTACTGATTTAATGGTGTGACATTGAATAAAATACCTTTCTATGAATTGGTTTCCTTCATCTGTAGAGTGGAGATATAATAGCATCTTTTTCAAAGGTTTGATACCGAGTATTAAATGAATTAAGTTTATACATAAAGTGCATAGAACAGTACCTGAACATAATACATACTCTATAATTGAGCGTCATTCTTATTATCCTGGGCTGGAGAATTCCAGTAGAAGGCCAGCAACGGTAGCATGCTCTGTAGTCTCACAGGACACAAAGAAACTTAGTGTGGCTGGTGAGAGGAGCTGGAAGAGCAGAAGGAAATAAGATCTGAGTGCTATCCATAGGCTGAATCACGGGCCTGCCCTCACGTAGGTGGCGGTGGAGAGCCTGAAAAGTCCAAAATATCATGTTCCCCACTGAATGGACGAAACATTCTTCTGCAGGAGAGAACAGATTTCACATGCAGGTAGAAGTAGGGATGAGAGACCAGCAGAACAAAGCTTTGATGACACTTGAATTGCTGGGATCAACAGAAAGAGTTTCGTTTCCCTCCTTTCCAAGAGTCCCTGCTCCTCTTCCCAACTGGGAACTACCTCAGAGCCCTTACAATAAGTTCACCTTTCCTGTGAGGTGGGAGAAGAGGGTGGGCTGGGTTTCTACAATCTGCAACCAAGAGGGTCTTGTACAACGTACCTCCTAGCAGCCATATGAAATAGGTACTAGTATTATCGCACTTATTTTGAAAAGAAATGAAAAAAGGACAAAAATGTTTCCCAGGGTTATGTATCTACTAAATGGGCTAACAGAATTGAACTTACCGTGGCCATTCTTTTGTATTTCTCTTAAATATCTATCTGCATTGGGGTTGGGAATATAGAGTTTGTGCCAGGCTGCCTGGATTCTTAGATTTTTCACTCTTAAAATTCTGCTTTGTCACAAATCATTTCCTCGTTTACAAAACTCAGCTAATAATAGAGCACACTTTTGAGGGCTGTTGCAATGTTTAAAAATATTAACAAAAGTAAAGTCCTTGGAATGGTCCTCAGCATCCTGCAAACTGTCAATAAAATATTGTTGTTGCATTATTAGTATTAAGCTGCCTGGGCCAGAGCTCCATATACGTAGTCCTGGTTTTCTTAGGTTTTTCTTGCTGTGACTGGCCTGTGGATCAATGTCACCATTTCTTCCAGAGAGAGCAGCACCAAGCTCACAGCAGAGCTGCAACCATCCCACTTCTAGTTCTCCTCCTATAGAGCTGCCCACTTCCTCTCTGCCATTGATGGTGTCCTCTTTCCTTGCCTTCCTCCTGAAGACAGCTTACAATTTTCCTGAGTTCAGTATTTAGCCCTCTCATGTCACTTTACATTCCCCCTTGGAACAACCTCACCCATCCCTCAACTATCATGTTGTTTTCAATAAATCTGAAGTCTACTGTTACCACTGTATCAGTTTCCTATGGCTGCTGTAATAAATTAGCACAAACTTAGCGACTTAAAACAAGAGAAGGTTATTATCTTGCAGCTCTGGAATCAGAAGTTTAAACTAGGTTTACAGAGCTGTACTCCTTCTGTAGGGTCTGGGGGAGGATTTGCTCTCCTGCCTTTTCCCCACTACGAGAGGCCACCTGCTCTCCTTGGCTCACTATGCCTTCCTCCACCTTGAAAGCTGACGATCAAGCATCTTCTAATCTTTCTCTGACTCTAAGATCTCTGGTTGCCTCCATCATCACATCACCTCCCGTCTTCCTCTTATTGAGTCACTTGTCATTACTATGAGCACATTCAGAAATCCAGGATAATCTCCCATCTCAAGATATTTACCTTAATCACACCTGCAAAATCCTTTGATGTATAAGATAGCATATTCAGAGATTCTGAGGATTAAGATATGGACCTCTTTGGGGGAGAGGGACATGATTCTTCTACCACACTAGCTTTGACATTTCTCCCAAGCATTGTATGAAACTGCCCAACGTTCTGCTTCTAAAAGTTCCAGCTCTTCCTAAAAATATTTTAAATATAATAATCTCTCAACACATACTCAAGGAACCTATTGCCTCTTCAACTAATGTTGTATAACCATTATACAGTTATCCTGACCAGAAAACATGAAGAAAGGGTAACGTGATATATAAAAATGTTGTCATGAGGGGGAAAATTGCCTAGGCATGATCATATCCTGGCCTGAGTATTTGGCTAAGAAATCATCAGCCCAGCTTTCTTAACACCACCATATCTTAGATCCTCACTGAAATCTAGAGACAATAATGGTATCTACTTATTAGATTCCTTTTGAGAACTAACTACAATAATTCATGAGTACCACACATCACGTTGTAAGTGCTCCATGAATGTTAGCTAGTTCCCTCATCCCCTATACTAGTCGACACGAGCTTTGCTACAGGAACAAATAAACCTAAAATTTCAGTGGTTTGTAACAACAGAGTGGGGTTTGTTTTGTTTTGTTTTTCTGTCATTCATAGAATATGCCTCTCATGGGTCAACAGGCTCTCTGCTCCTTATAGCCACTCAAGGACCAGGCTGAGAGAGAACTCTCCTTCTCAGATACTGCAGGTCACAATGATGGAGGAAAAGAGAGCTTTGGAGGGTCCCTAGTGATTAAATACAGGCAAGGAATAATGCACTTCACTCCCATGTATAACCTATTGTTTCTAATCAACCTGGTGACTCCACCCAACCACAAAAAGACAGAAAAAGCACTCAATGTCTAAAAAGAGAAAGAATTGGGATTCTTTTGTTGATAGCATTAATGATAGCTACATCCCCAAATTCAAACTACTTGAGGCCTTGTTAGATTACCTTTGACATTACTTTCACTGCCACTATCACTTCTATCGCTCTGCCTTAAATGATATTTTCCCTGGACTACTGCAATAATCTTATTGGTTTCATTACTTCCACTGCACCCTTTAAACTGATGATGCGGTTTCAATCATATCCCTTCCTCCTCCAAAAGCTTTTGATAATAAAGCAGTTTAGTGTAATAGTTCCTAGCCCTGCTCTGGAGTCAGACAGATCTAGATTCAGGCAGATATGCGATTAACCTGATAGGTGACTTTGGGAATATTACTTCAACTCTCTAAGCCTCAGCTTGGTTTTAAGGATTAAGTAAGATAATGTTTGTAAATTACATATTTACTCACTATAAAACTTGGTATTACCGTAGTTCAATAAATACCCATGCTCATTTCCTCCACTGCCTAAAGAATAAAATACAAAATTCCTAACATGACATTCCACCCTTTGCAACCTGAGATCAACTTAATTTCCAGTCTTGCTTTCTGCTTAAGTTTCTCCGGTGAACTTCATACTGCAGATCTCACATTCTGCATTCCATGGACAGCATTAACTCTTACCGCTACATCTCTTCACAGACTGACCCCATTTCCAGATATGTACATTGTCTTTATCCTGTGGAAAGTTTCCCCATCATCCAAAGCCTATCTCAAACACTGAAGTGCTCAATGAAGGCTTCAGTGATAATCCAGTCAGAATGAATCCTTTTAGGGCGCCTGGGTGGCTCAGTGGGTTGAAGCCTCTGCTTTCGGCCCAGGTCATGATCTCAGGGTCCTGGGATCGAGGCCCGCATCGGGCTCTCTGCTCAGCGGGGAGCCTGCTTCCCCCTCTCTCTCTGCCTGCCTCTCTGCCTCCTTGTGATCTCTCTCCCTCTGTGAAATAAATAAATAAAATCTTAAAAAAAAAAAAGAATGAATCCTTTTAGGGGCACCTGGATGGCTCAGTCGGTTAAGCACCCGACTCTTGGTTTTGGCTCAGGTCATGAGATAGAGCCCCCCCCCCCGAGTTGGATTCCGTGCTGACCATGGAACCTGCTTAAGATTCTCTCTCTCTCTGCCCCTCCCCCTGCTTGCACTCTCACTCTCTCTCTCTCTCAAAATAAATAAAATCTTAAAAAAAAAAAGTGAATTCTTTTCTTCCCTCTTTATCTGTGCATTTATTGTACTGCTTACCTCTTCCTCCTTGGATCACAGACCTGCCTTTATTTCTGCCTACCTACTAGATTCTAAGGCCCTAATTCATCACATAAGACCTGAGGTGCTACTATGTACCCAGAACTGGGCAAAGAACTGTGGACATATTAATAAAACAGATGTGGGCCCAACCCTCTTGGGCTGCGCCTTTCCCACCGGGGCACCTTGCACATGAGTGTCTGTTGAATTGAATTATTTTCTGCAAGGCAGCCTTCTCAGCATGAGGAATCATTACATCATTCCTGCTCTCTCCCCTGGATTCTCTCCAGGTTCCACATATCTGTTGAGATGTCTTTGGTCAGTGCTAAACATGAGGCTCTTACCAAAGCTTTACAAATGCTAAGGACTGTGAGGATTAACTCATGTTTTCTCTAGTTACGCTCCTGTTTATATGTCCCAGAATCAAGCTTTGCTTCATGGACAGCAGGACTCTATTGTGGCTGTGTTTTGCTATACATTAAAGTATGTGTTGGGGAAGGACCAGATTCTCAGGCTGCACAGCTATAAACATTTTCTCCAAATTGCCTACCATGTGATCCACCCTACAAAGAATATATACAAAAACAAAGCTTTGAAGCAAGGTATTTTTCCAACTTGAAATGGAATAAAATATAAACTACCTAGCAACACTCCAACACTTCTTTTTTAAATTAGCTAATGAAAGGTGCCAAGAAAACCTATTCCCCAGTCCCAGGAAAGCCCTTCTCTGTGAAATCTTACCTGTTCACCTCAGTGTTCCTGGCAGAAAGTTTAACCCGATCCTTTCATTCCCTAGAGATGGAACAGCAAGGTGTGGAGGAAGAGCTCAGTCTCAGAAGCCTGACCATCCTGGGTTCGAGCGATGTCTTTGTCACTTAATAAGGAATACCTTAGCCATATACCCTAATCTCTCTAAGCCTTAATTGCCTCACCGGTAAAATGGAAATAATAATATATATTTCATAAGGCTGTTGTGAAGATTAGTAAGATAGTGTGTATGAGGTGCTTAGCAGGTATGTGACATTCGGAATTACTAGGTTCACGGCCATGATTAAGTCCTGTCGTCTCCTCCATGTTAACCCTCCTTCCCAGACCCTGAGTCCCATAGGAGCAGTGGCAATTTTTGAGAATGGGGATTTTTTTCATTCACTGCCCCCACTGCCTGGCACAGTACTCAGAAAACATTTGTGTAATAGGTAATTTATAAGCTCTGCTTGTTTATGAGTCATGCAGGCTTTCTTTGACATCCTTTACCGACCTGCCGGCAAGCCCTTCTGATTTCACTGCCGGTAACTTCTCCCTGAATAGTGACCCGAAGCTGGGAAGCTAGTAAGGGCACTGTTATTTGAATTGGTGTTAGAGGATTATGGATTTAAATATGGTAAATGAGATATGGATTGAGGATCCTGTGCTAAAGAAATATTGTTATATTCAACTTAGAGTAATGACTTCCCACCAAAAGTTTCTAGCCATGACCTCAGAACTCCCCTTAAACACTTATCTTTTGCTTTGAAGTTTTCTCTGCATGCAAGCATGTGCATGTATTCCTTAGCAACATATCTGCGAAGGGGTAGGATTTTTTTTCCCCATGAATATGTATACCCTTTGAGATCATGAATAGAATAATAGTAAAAGTAACTGTAATATCAGACTAAAATCAAATTTAAAAGGTACGAGGTCTCCATTTTATAGTCCATAAAATTTAAAGAGACAAAACCCAGTTCAGGCACTTTTGTCTCATAATCAATAAAACGCTTCTTTCCCTTATTAGGCAGTGTCCGTGGCAGTCAACCATTGTCAAAAACCAATTTGCTCTATCAGCGAAGCAAATCATTACCAATCACATGGTTCTGGTGTTGTACTTCTCCAGTCTGTCCTGAGCATGAAATGGAAAAGAAAAAATTTTTTTTTGCTTTAGAAATTAAAAACTGACAAGATATAAAGGAGAGTGAATTTTCAGGCTAACATAAAAGACTTTTTTCATCTTTTCCTAAAACCAGAGGGAATTATCTATCTATGGTATACACTGTCTCCAATCATGCATTTTAAAACCTGCTCATTAAACACAGAAGGCCAGATAGATATCTGACAGCTATCACCTTGGCAAATACAGCGAGCAGAGGCAGAAATGGTAGACATAGTCAACCTGGAAGAAGGAAAGGAAATAAAAAGCTAGTTTATTTCAAAGCCCCAGTTAGTCAGAATCAAGAAGGTTGAGAAAATTGAAAAAGAATGGGAATCTTTTCCCCATCCCTCATGTAATCGGCATAAGACAGTGCTGGCCATGTTGTTGATACTCAATAAATATTGGCTAATCAACCTGTCCAGTAACAGAAAACTGAAGTCTCCGGCTACTGGAAATACATTTTCAAGAACAGAAGGGCTTTGAACTAGGGCCAGAAAGCCTTTAGGACCTGGGGAGGCAGAGAAGGCAGCTGGATGGAGACCACACAGACTCTTCGAGGGCTGGTACTTCCGAGTCAGCTAGGCAGGGCGGAGCTCAGAAAAGCAGCTCTGGGAAAGACAGTCAGCTGAGAAGATGACTGGCGGTCTCCTGGCATTCCTGCATGGAAGGGGTTCTTTCCCTGGCCCAAGAATCTTCTAGATCTGTAGGCCAGAAGATCTCCCAGCTGTCGAAAGCCTCTCTTCACTTTCCTGGTGAGGAGCCAAACCAGAAGTGTCAGTCAGGAAGAGTCGATATTTACTCCTGAGTGCCTGGACCTGAGGTATTCTGGAAAGAACCTACTCCTACAGGGTCACCCAGGGGACCAGCTTCAAATTAGGGTGGTGATCCAAAGATCCCAGGAACAACAGGTGCCCCGGAAACAGCACAGCCCAACTGGGGGGAAAGCAGAAGGAGCTGTGGAGGTAAGGGTTGGGAGGGAGAAGAAAGCTCTGCTGTTTTTAAAGTGCTTGAACTGGCTTCGAAAGGAAGATATTTCTTCTTGGAAGCCAGACCCAGAGCAACCTCTCTGCTACTATGGGAACAGCTGTGGGAGCTCTTTGGGGATGGCTACCTTCCAGAGCTCAGGGCTGGCAATCTGAGGAACCTCTCTAGGTTTTGGCTCTGAATGGATCATCACACTAAAACTGAATGTTTAAGTGGAATAAAGAACACTTCGAGGTCTGTTGTTTCAGGTGCAACGTATCCCTACTAAGTTTCAAGATATAAGAACGGCTACCGTAATTTTAGTTTCTTCATAACCAAAAGCAATACAAATACAGATTTTAAAATCCTGATGGAGATTTCCATCTCAGCGCACTGGGACTTAGGGATTTACACATATAATTCCCATTAACACTAATAGGCGTTAGAGTATGTGTACCAATTCCCGCGTGTCAAAATGGGAACATAACCATATGGATACTAATAAATACATTTTTAATTCTGATTTTATGCAGATTTAACATAATATTTTATACAACACTTAGCAAACTCTTTGGAGACAAAGATTGTCTCAATTCATTCTCCCCAACAGAGATAAACATATTCATATAAACTCCTACTATTTCTATAAGAATATTGATTTCTTTTGTACAGAAGAGAAGGTCTGACTAAACTGTGGGTAGTAGTTTAAATGTATGCAGTGCTAAGATTTTTCAAGTGCAAAGTGTTTGTTGTTTGCAAACATACCTTCTTTACATGCAACAACCTCATGACCCAGCAGAGATTTTTTTTTCCAGGTGACTAACATGGCAGTTGTGACTCTATCCTTTTACAGTGTTTTAGTGCCACCTGCTGGAAAAGTCTTTAAAAGCAAGAGATTTAGAAATTGCTTGGAACCTACATTTTCCAACCTAAGAAACAATTATTAGCTGAAAAATTCCATTAATATTCACAAAGGAAAAAATAAAAGATTTTAACAAATGAAGAATAACAAGGAACAAAAGGAGACCTGATCAAAGAAAAAGCAAGGTTTTTGTTCGTTTTTAACTAAGAATAAAGAGAAAAATAATGGAAGGGATCAACCATAGAAAGAATAAATAGATCTGAGATTGAAGCAAATGGTTTTTTTGTTTTGTTTTGTTATACTTAGAACTTAGCTTATTTTTTTTAAGATTTTATTTATTTACTTGATACAGAGAGAGAGATTACAAGTAGGCAGAGAGGCAGGCAGAGAGACAGGGAGAGGAGGAAGCAGGATCCCTGCTGAGCAGAGAGCCTGATGCGGGCCTCGATCCCAGGACGCTGAGATCATGACCTGAGCCGAAAGCAGAGGCTTTAACCCACTGAGCCACCCAGGCGCCCAGAACTTAGCTTATTTTTTGATGGACACTTTTTTTTTTTTTCAAAGTGGGCTCCACGCCCAACATGGGGCTCAAACTGATGACTCTGATGTCAAGAGTCACATGCTCCATCTATTGAGCCAGCCAGGCACCCGACAGATAGACACGTTTTTTAAGAAAATCTTGAGATTAAAAACAAAAACAAAACTTCAGTTTACTGTATATATACTACAATATAATAAATATTCAGGATGAATTACCTCAAAAATCATGGGACTATAAATAGACAAAGTCATCCATTTAGAGTTTACTAAAGAGAGCTCCAATATAAGTGATGAGGAGTTGTAAAATTTAAGTATATTTAAATAATAGGATTGACTTTTTAGAAATGAAAAGTCTTCACAGAAACACAATCAAAACAACACACATGGTGTTTAAGAAAGAAAATTGAATTTTAAAAATTTAATTACCTTGAACTCGGTATAGACTAAAATGCAAAGACACAGTCCTCAGTAAAAGCAAGTGTTGATTTATCTGAATTCAACAACACAGCTTCTAACAACGTGCATGGAGTCTCTAAAGATGTGATTTCTGAAAGGTTGTGCCTTCTCAGTTAAGTGTTATGAACTAGCCAATAAGCAGTCCAGCATTGGGACATGATAGCTTGTAAGGTCTCCCAGCCCAGGCCCCACATCCACCACCTCCTTGGAGGGGAAAAGAGGAAAACTTTCCTTTTTATTTAGAAATCTCATTTAAGAAAACCATCTATTGGAAATACAGTTCTACTTGAAACCAGGAGTGTTTATTGAATTCGAGTATGAGGATCTGGGACAGTCATTTAAAAATATGTAATGGAGGCTGCTAAGCCTCATCATGTTAAGCTTAATGATAATTGGGGAAAGATAATTAGAATTTTTTAAATCTCCCCATCTTAATCCATCACAGGTTTATTAGGATGTTTTTAAAAATAAATTATTTTTATCTTATTAAGACCAGAAAGAAGAACTTAAGAAGAAAGGCATGAAACATGTGTTTTAATTTTTTTTAAGCCAACAACCATGAAAACACAGTCTCTTTGAGCAAATCAACACTTCGAAAATAAAACATTCCTTATTTGAGTTAGATCATTGATTTTTTACTTCCATCCCTTCATGTGCTATGGAATCATTGCATACATATGTGCACAAACATATGCACAGAGGCACACCAAAGAATCTTTTACTTCGTCCTCAACCAAAAGCAAATTTTTAAGCAGTCCACCCTAACCCATTCCAAATTCCAGCCAAACGGCTATTTGTACTTGAATGGTACATAGGACAATTACAGGCTAAGTGTTTACATATTACATCACGTTACACTGAAATCACTTATTTTTTCCACAGTTAGGAAAGCTGTTGGAGAAGAATAAAGGTTGTTTCTATAAATACCACCAAAGAAGACAGTTAAAGTGAATATGCGTTTTTTTCTTAAACCAGGATTTCAATCATTTTTATGTCTATTGCACAAGAAAAACCTAATATTATAGAACTCTTTCCAATTCTCAGGTACTATAATATTATCTTCTTGATGCACATGCCCAGCTTCTATTAAATACTAATGGTGGCTCCACACATACGTCCTGAGGATACAGTAGCCCTGAGCAGTAATGTGGGCATGTGCTTTACTTGATGTGCTTTAGCTGTGCATTAAAACGGATTATACTTCCATTAATGCACCTCATGAAAACAGATTGGCCTCTCTGCAAATTATGTGGATAAAGAAGAAGGAGATGGGCTTCAAGCCATCACCAACTCAAACTGGTTTAAGAGAAGATAAGAACAGTTGGTTAACTCCCAATGGGTGTATCAACATTACACATCCCTATGAATCACGAGTATGTGTCACGTGTGAGAGTGCAGTTATGTATTTTGGCCTAGACTTACGATCCTATAGGTATAAATGAAGGCACATTAATATAAGAACCTAAATGATTATGTCTGAATTCCATCACTGCATCCCTCCCATGTCTTCTAGCTATAGCATACCTCTTTAGTTCTCCCATAGTAATTTCTGGAAATGTGCGGTTCCTAAGTAGATCCTCACCTTTGTTTCCATGTCAGCTTGTAAACAAAATTACAATGAGATATTATATGAGGTTAAATGAATGACTGATTTCCACTCTATTTTGGTATATCCCAAAAGCATTCTACCCCTAGTATTATCTTTACATTTAAAAACAATTTTCTATAATGTTTAAATATAAATGAAATCCAACATATGTTATATTTAGCACTTTTTTTAGTGTACATGAAATAAAATTAAATAAGAGGCTATTAAAACTACAAAAGGATGGAAGATTCATGAAGAAACAACCCACTGCTTTCAGGGCTCTAAATACGAGCTGCCTGTTGAAACATCTTTTTTTTTTTTAACATGAAAAGAATTACATATGTACTCATACATAAAGCCTTACAGGTTTTGAAAGTAAGTAGAGAAACCTATATTAGGTATCATCTGTAATGCAAAATATTTATAGCTGTCTCTCTATATTGGCCAAACACTATCTTAACCTCAAGAGAATTTGTGCCTACAATGTCACAAATGGTTATGGTCATATTGCAAACTGACAGACTCTAAAATAGCCTTTCTTTTAAGAGAAAAAAACTTGTCATTTTATGCAACTTTATAAAATAGTTATAAAACAGAAAAACTTCCCTTTAATTATCCTTTCCTATAATGGTACTTCTTAGTGATTCCATATGAAACTATACTATAGAAGTTATTATACAGAAAGACTATCTGCTAACTAACAAATCAAAATCTGGAAATAACCCAAGTGCATTTCAACTGATGAATGGTACATCCATACAATGGCATACTACTCAGCCCTAAATATGAACTATTGTTACGCATGACAATTCAGAGGATTCTCAAAGACTCACTGAGAGAAACCAGTCTTAAATGGTTACATACCCAATGATTCCATTTATAGGACATTCTTAATAGGAAAAATAACACTGAAGAAGAACAGATCAGTGGTTGTCAATGGAAAAGAATGGAGGGAGGATGTGACTATAGAGTCATAATCTGATGGAGTTTTTTGAGATAATGCAGCTATTCTATATCCTGATAATGGTGGAAACCATACATGTCTTAAAATTCATGTAACTATAAACCAACATCAAAAGTTGATTTTCCTTTACAATTAAAAATATGCTATGTATGATTATTATATAAAGAACACTGGGATTTAAAAAAATAGAAACAACTGAATACATGTATATCATTTTATCAAGACTTTCCCTTCCCTTATTTTATCCACTTAATTCAGTTCTTCAACAAATGTTTACTGAGAGCCTACTATGTCTTATTATTGCAAATATTGATGAACATAGTCAGATACATCTCCTTTTGTGGAAATTCACTATTTGTTGATTTTACTTCCTCACTTCTCACTTCTTTTGAAACCATCTAATGAAGATATTACCTCCACCATTCCCCTGAGAATTTATAGAGATCACCAATGACCTACATATTGTCAAATCCAGTCCTCAACTTACTGGTGTCAGGATCTCTGGGTGCAGGTATCCACACTTTCTTCACTTAGCTTCTGAGACACCACCACTCCTGTTTTTTCTCCTATTTCAGTGACTATTCTTTATTTTTCTCCTCTGCTGGATCCTTCTGCTCATCCAGACTTCTAATTGTTTCCCTGCCTGAGAACTCAGTCTTTGAGCCCCTTCTCTATTAATATTTACTTCATAGGTAATTTCATAAAATTACCCCCAAGATATACATCCAGTGCCATTTTCTTCCCAAATCCTCTATCAAATTTCCTACTTAACATCTCCATTTTGATGTTTTTTATTAAGATTTTATTTATTTGTTTACTTAAGAGAGAGAGCAGGAGCTAGGGGGAGGGGCAGAGAGAGAGGGAAAAGCAGACTCTCCTGCTGACCTGGGAGCCCAACATGGGGCTCGAGCCCAGGACTCTGGGATCATGACCTGAGCTGAAGGCAGACGCTTAACTGACTGAGCCACCCAGGCATCCCTCCATTTTGGTGTTTAATAAGTATTCCAAAAATAACAGCTCTTGACATTTCCACCACTACAAACAATGACAACAACAATATTAATAATAATAACCCCTGCTCCTTGTACATTCTTCTCTATCTCAGGAAATGTCAATGCCATCCTAGAATTTACTCAAACCAAATTTTTGAATTCATCTTGACTACTCTCTTTCTCTTTGGGAGGACAGGTCTACAATGAGGCTGAAAAGGAGATATCAGATAGACACACAATATATTTATAGGCCACTTAAAATATTTTTAATTAGAGTAAGACAAAGCCATTGTTTGAAATAGTGAGTTTATGTAATTGGGTTTATGTGGAAAATGTGTTGGGTGGGATGGTTGCAAGGATAGAAGAAGAGAGGTGGTTATGACATCAGAATAGTATTCCTGGAGAGGAATGATGGCATCGTAAGTTGTGTGGAAGTTGAAACCGATAGGGTTTCATTATGCACAGAACTTGAAGGATTTCTAGTTCATACAACTAGACATATGTTGGCGTCACTGGTGGAGAACCTGTATTGTGCTTATTTTTGTTTGTTTTCTAGGGGAGACAGATAAAAATCATTTGTTCAGGGCGCCTGGGTGGCTTAGTGGGTTAAAGCCTCTGCTTTCGGCTCAGGTCATGATCTCAGCGTCCTGGGATCGAGGCCCGCATCGGGCTCTCTGCTCAGCGGGGAGCCTGCTTCCTCCTCTCCCTGTCTCTCTGCCTACTTGTAATCTCTCTCTCCGTGTCAAATAAATAAATAAAATCTTTTAAAAAAAAATCATTTGTTCAGTTTTGGACATACTTGGTTTGAGATGCCTTTCCCAAATCCAAAAGTATATCTCAACTAGCAGTTGCATATTCTTGTCAGCAACTTAGGAGATAGGTAAATCTAGAGACATATATTTGAGTTATTTGCATACTGAGAAAACTTTAATCCATAGGTATTAATGATATAGGTGATAATACATAGTATAAAATTATAGTATAAACTTTGAAGAGATCACTTAAGACTGACTGTTGGCAATATCAGTGTTTGTTGGGTGGGTAGAGAAGAAGGAACCCCCACAAAGAAGCAGAGATTTATGATCTGAAAAGAATAAAGTAAAAAGCATATTATGACATGGAAACCAAGAAAAAGAGAGTTACTTCAAGATGGGTGAGTCAGAACCACAGTATCTTGATGAAAGTTCAAAGATTCAAATAAATACTGACAATTGTCTGAAGAATTTAGGAAGATGGGGATCATTTGTGGTCTTAACATGTATAATTTTAAAGGAAGGATGAGGTAAGAATACTGACAGGACTACATTAATGAATAAATTGGATGGAAGGAAATGAAAACATTTAGGCAACTATGTTGAGAATTTGGAAAATAAACTTCGGGGAGGGTATAAGGGTGAAGACATAAAGTTAGAAACAGCTAATGGCTAATGAAGTGAAAACAGGAAAAAATTAAACAGTCAAGCTCATCTAAATTTGGGACAATTTCAGGTCAAAGTGATGGAAAAAAAACTAGAAAAGGAGTATAAGATAACTAGCAAGGATGTTGTTGAAATGATGAATCATGCAATTTAACCTGGATGATGAGGTACGAAAGGTAGCTCCTGACAAATAAAGGGATGAATGGATAGGAATGGATATGGGATATAGAACAGCTGAAAAAGGGACAGTTGAATAAATAAGCTGAACATATAAGAAGACATGATAAATAGAGTGAGGTTTGAATGACCGATTTTAGGGGAAAAGAAATTGGATGTCATCATAACATTGGATGACATGATGTTAGGAATGCCCACTAGAGTGGACTGTTAAAATGGAGAAAAAGAGAAGGTCACAGATTTGAAGAAGTCAATGCAGTGAGAAGCCAAGACACTGAAGGGTTCATCCCGTGAACACTGAAGATATATATGGGTGATGACAGTAAAGTAGGCAACACGGTCCTCAACATGCTGGCTTAGAGGGGAATAATTAGCATTATTTACAGGAAGTGGAAGAGTCGTGTGCTAGAGGTGATAATGGAGATAAAGGGAGTCACAAAAGGCTCATTCCTGGCCATGAGTTATGTTGGGTTAAGGAAGTAAACAGGAAAGGGCGGAAGTGGTGTGTGCAGGAAGGAGGCAGTTATCAGTGAAGACAAGATGATGGAGAAAACATGGAGATGTCCACTGAGGACAGAGTGGGGTTTGCTGATTCTGGAGGAGCAGCTCCGGAGGACATCGCGAACGATCCGGTAGGTACAGGAAGGCAGCCCAAGGACAAAGTAGGGCAGCGTTGTAGAGAACGTGGAACATCAGAGCACAGATGGGCCAGAGGAAAAGGCCATCAGCTCTTTAGCTGATTAAAACAGGGATGAGGAGTAACTGAAGCTAACTACAACAATCTCATTGAGCACCATGGGCATTTATTTTACCATTTGGCCTGGTTGACAGGGATTCCTGATGCCTGAAACACTGCATGGACCATGTGGCTCTGTTAGAAAACCCTGAGACTGCCAACCGTACACAGAGTATGGGCTGGAGGGCAGCAGAGCCACAAACGGTAGAGTTATTTGCTGAGCCTTCTGACTGATAGTTAATTCAAATATTTGACATGTTCATGATTAAAATATATATATATAATATATATATAATATATATTATATATTTTATATATAATATATATATTATATATATATATATATCTTCAAAGACTATTGACAGATGTAACTTGGCTTCCAGGTTGAAAAGAAAAATGATAGGGACATTTAAAAGAATGGTAACGTACAAAATTATGTTCCACCTTTAACATGATTTCTCAAATTAAATATGGAATTGAATTCCGTAGCATATGAGCTTGGTCTTTAGGCTTAAAACTTTTGGCTTGTCCCTCAAATGTAGCAAAATTCAGCACCCAGGCAGACATAGAAATGTCTAGTTAAAAAGAAAAAGGGTATTTTTTATTCTGAGCCTCTTTTAATTAGAGGGCAAACCATATCCTAGGAGGCCCAGCAGCTCTCAACTCAGATCCCATTGACCATGACCGAGTCACTTGCTCTTGGTGTAACTGCAGAGACCCTTCAAAGCATGTTTCTGGAGACAGATTAGCCTCTTTAGTGGGAACTTGACTACACTGGTAAAGAGGAAATAAAGGAGAGGAGAGGAGACTCATCGGGAGTTATCAGACCAACTGCCTTAGGAAGGTTAAGTGATTTCTTACTGAATTATAAGGGGTGTGTGTGTGTGTGTGTGTGTGTGTGAATATCTCTCTAAATACATTAATGTTATTTTGTAGGCATTTATTTCCAGTTTGCAAATTTTGTTTATGGGATCTATTGTTCCTTACGGAAACTTTTAATGTTTTTCTAGGCAATTCTGTCGGCCACTTCCTTTACAGCCTCTGTCTTGGTGTCCTGCACAGGAAAGTTGTCCTCTATCAAAGATTCTAAAATATTCCTTTCTATTTTCTTCAACTGTTGTCGAAATTTTACTTTTTAATATTACATGCATTGCTCTATCTGAAATTGATTTCAGTGAGGTATGGATTTTCATTACACTTTTCCCCCAAAGGCTAACTAGTTTTCTCAGCATCATTTGTTGAATAGCCAATCTGTTATCCATGAATTTGAAATACTACATTAACAAAATGTTAAAAATCCATATAAAACTAAGACAGGTCCCAAATTCCTTTTTTTTTTATTTCACCTACTTAACTAATGTTGTTTTAGTTCTGCATGTTTAAATAGAAATGGAAAGCAGAGCAGGAAAGATAGACATAAACCTACCAGGTTCAGTCTAAGCTATACCTGAAGGATGACAGGCTTGTACTCCTCTTTTAAGATGAAATGAACAAACTCATGCATAGACAGAAAACTTCATCCTAGAAGGGAAAAGTCCCGAAAATATCCATGCCTGACTTTATCCACCCCATTCAGCTGCGGGCTTTGAAGATAGTTCATCTCTAAATTCCAACCCCCTTCCACTGAGCAGCCAGAATATTTTTCATCCATAACAAATAGTTATTGATTTCCTACTGTATGCCATCCACTTTGCTAGAGACAGAAGAAAAATAATGGTTGAGACAAAAATCCATGCTTTCACTACACAAATAAGCAAATAAACAAGATAATTTTGCACTAGGATGAATACAGAGGAAACAAGAAAGCAAAGTGGTGGGATTGAAAATGCCTAGGGTCTCTGCTGGGGGTTCCTCAGTAAGTGCCCAGCAAGGAGAGCCTAGAGGTCAGGCAGAGGCAATTTCAAGTTCAAAAGTCTGGGACTGGAATGAGCTTTAAATTTGGGACATATGAGGAAAAGAAAAGGTGAAGTGCCATGAAGGGTGTTGGTGGGGAGAGTAGAAATGAGGCTGCAGAGCAAGGTAAGCAAGCAAACAGATCAAGTAGGACACTGGAGGCTGTGGTAATAAGACCGGATTTCATACTCACCAGGTGGTAGGTTTTTACATAAGCCTGCTGCCCTAAACCTCAGAATCTCCTATATTCAGGAGATCCTTGGGGTGCCTGATTGGCTCGGCCAAGTAGAGCAGGCCACTCTTGGTCTTGGGGTCATGAGTTCAAGCCCCATGTTGGGCATGGAGGCTACTTTAAAAATATATATATCCTTATTGAGCTTTCTGCTTTAACTTTCATTACTGCTGCTGCCACAACCCTTACTCCAGCCTTTTCCTGCATGTGGTCCAGCTGGAGTGATAATCAGTAGGGGAAGGACTCTGCTATCAAAGCCTTTACAGAAAATGCAAATCTGACTTTGTCGGTCTTGTGTTACATCTTCTGTGAACTGTTCCTGATACTTTTTTTTTTCTGGTGTTTTGTTGCACTATGATATTAATAGTAGCATTTAACACCTATTAAGGTCATTTATTATGCCCTAAGCAATGTTTGGAGGTTTCACATGAGTTAACTCATCAAATCTTCACAACGCACCTGTGAAGCTGGAACTATTTATCATTCCCACCATAGATGAAGAGCCTGAAGCATAGATTTTGCCCAGGGTTAAACAGCTCCTAAGTGGAAGAGCTGGGATTTGAATACAAAGAGTGGGTCTCCAGAGCCTGGATGCCGAGCCATTAGGCTTTGCAACATCCCAAAAGCCCTGTTAATGGTGCTCTGTATTTGACCATTGCTAAATTTCTAAGAGAACCAGAAGCGGAGGATTATTTAAGAAATGTGACATCCTGGGCGCCTGGGTGGCTCAGTGGGTTAATGCCTCTGCTTTCGGCTCAGGTCATGATCTCAGGGTCCTGGGATCGAGGCCCGCATTCGGGCTCCCTGCTCAGCGGGGAGCCTGCTTCCCTCTCTCTCTCTGCCTGCCTCTCTGCCTCCTTGTGATCTCTCTCCCTCTATGAAATAAATAAAATCTTTAAAAAAAAAAAATGTGACATCCTAATAACAGGAGCCTACAATGTGCCTGTTATGAGGCTTTATACATGTGTTTATTTAATACAACCCCCCCAACACGCGCACGCGCGTGCGCACACACACACGTCTACTGCCATAGTCAGTTTCAGGTACCACTACCCTGCTGCTTCTCAATACCTAGCAATGCCCTAAGCACCCACAAAGGAGAGCCTGGGAAAGAACTCTTAGGGTCACTCCTTAAGGAGTGACCTGTTTTTAGCTGTGTAGGGAAACATTCAGACTGGCCATCAGTCCAGAAAGAGGTTCAGTGGCAATTCTGAGTAATGGAAGATGCCAGTACCCGTCTCTGATCTGTTTGTTTCACCTGTTGCTGGAGTTTATTGGTTTAGGCCCAATAAGTGCAACCAGGCAATCCTGTCTGACACATGGAAGGTGTGCAATCTGTGTTCACAGAGTCCATGAACAGTGTCCCTGAGATGTTAACAAATTCAGCCTCTCACCTTTTATTTTCATCCTTTTATTTTTATTTTTTTAAGATTTTATTTATTTATTTGACACAGAGAGAGAGATTACAAGTAGGCAGAGAGGCAGGCAGAGAGAGAGGAGAGAGGAGGAAGCAGGCTCCCTGGCGAGCAGAGAGCCCGATGCGGGCCTGGATCCCAGGACCCTGAGATCATGACCTGAGCCGAAAGCAGAGACTTTAACACACTGAGCCACCCAGGCGCCCTATTTTCATCCTTTTAAAAACACAATTCCCCTTTGTTCTCTTCCATTTCCTCAGTTGACTCTTATCTAAATACATCTACAACACAAACTATGGGCCTGACTCTGCTTTAAGTACATAATAATTTGAGACCTTGAACCTCACAACAACCCAATGAAAAGGCACCATTGTGCTCCCTTTTGCAAGTAAAAGGAACTAAGGCATAGAGAGATTAATTTACCTTCTAAATTCACAAACTAATAAATAATAGAGCCAGACTTCCAATACAAGAAGTTTATCTCCAACTTCTCAGCTATTGACCACTTTGGCCTGCCCTAATATGGGTTGTTCTGTCACTGAGAACCTACTAATGCCTCACTAGCCTTATGGCAAAAGGGAGCCGCCATTTAGGGCTATACTTAGATTATAGTGTCTTGAAGCTGCTATGCCTTTACTTCAGGTCATTTTCATTTTCCCAGAATTCACTTGAGGCGGAAAAGCCCAAAATGGCCGCCTCACTGAAATGGGGAGCCCCCAGGGATGACTTGGCACTTCTCTACCAAGTCAGTCCCACATAGACAAAGACCTGCCGCATGGCCCCGAGCCACTTAGCGGTGAGACCCTGAGAAAAATTCCTAGTTTGTCTATAATACCCTCCCCAAACATAACTGGGTGCTCAGCCTTTGTGAAACGATTCCGCTGGGCCCGCCGGCATTAATAAAGCTGTGTTCTCCCAGCCCTCCGCATGCCACTTGAGTTTCTCGGTCACCTCAGAACTTCCACAACACATTCTCCATATTTGTGTAATCTAGGGATTACAAATTAAAAATCCTTAGAGTTGCTTATACTCCCTCCATAAATCAATCCTTGTCAGAGTTCCCCTGTTGCCAATGGCATTGTTCAAGGCTCAACTCTACAACTGATGGGGTCCCACACAGGTATTTTGAGGTATTATGTTCAAATCTATAATTCAGTGTTCATAAATTACAGGCTTTTCCCTCAGCCTCTAAGCTTCCTTTATTTTTTCAAAATCTCTAAGTTCTTAATTGTTCTAAATTCACTTTCTTATGCTCTGTTCTTATTTAATCCTGGGAACTAATAAAATAAGTAAGTAATGTGCAAACTATCCTTCATAGCAATGTATGTGTATTTATTCCAACCCAATAATGAAAAATGTAGATAGAAACACTTTCAAGATGACTTCCAAAAAATAACACCTATAGTTTTAAATATTTATCAAGAAGAGAGAAACTCCCTAACAAATCTCAATATGACTATATCCTAAAGCTCATTCAGCTTTTCCAACACAGTATTTGCTGAAGAGAAGGTTCGGGGTTTCACATGTACCAGAGTGATCCTAATTCTAAACTAATTCTGAAATTAGTCCTCTTCCAGCTACATAGATGGCTCTAAGTCCTACAAACCCTTCTTCAAAACACAGGAAATTTGAAAGAAGTTAATTCCTTGTTTTCTCTGGAAAAGAGGATAGAATCCAGCCTAATCCTTCTGAGCAGCAAATCCAGAGGAAAGAAGGAAGAAAGGGGAATAGCTCATTTAAAATTTTCCCTTTCCTGGTTTCTTGGAGGGGGAAAGTAGTTCTTAAGTCTTTACCTAGGCTTCCTTGAGATATGATGGTAGGTTGACTAGTGTCCCTTCCAGTTCAAGTCCAACTGGAACATGAGAATGGGACCTTATTTGAAACAGTATCTTTGCAGATATAACAAAGTTAAAATGAGGTCATACTAGATTAAGGTCAGCCCTTCCTCCAATGACTGGTGTCTTTGTAAGAAGAGGAGGGGTTACCCAGAAAGGCAGTGGAGGAAGATTATGTGAAGACAGGGGCTGAGACTGGAATTATTCTGCCACAAGTCAAAGAACATCTGAGGGCACCAGAAGCTGGAAGACAAGGAAGAACTCTTTCCTAGAGCCTTCAGAGGAAGCAGGGCCCTGCATACCTTGAGTCCAGATTTCTAGACTCCATAAATGTGAGAGAAAAAATTTCTGTTGTTTTAAGCCACTGGGTTGGTGCTGGATTGTTACAATAGCCCTAGGAAACAAGTACATAGAGAATATTCATTTGCTCATTTCACTCTGCTGACTTGGATACTTCAGAAGACAAGTTTGAGGAGAACTGGATAAGTCACTGCTGTACCTGGAGTTTTTACCAGTAAGAGGCAAAGACTCTGGTGCAAAGTTGCCTGGTAGATTATTCTTGCTCAGGCTGCCATAACAAAATACCATAGCCTGGGTGGCTTAACAGAAATGTCTTTCTCTTTTTTCGTGGAAGTCTAAGATAGAAGTGCCGGCCAATTAGATTCTTGGGGAGAGCACTCTTGCTGGCTTGCAGATATCTACCTTAGAGCTTCATCTTCACCTGGCAGAGAGAGAGAACACAAATTATGTCTGGTTATCTTCCCACCTTCTTATAAGGACATCATAAATCCCATCAGGTTAGGGCCCCACCCTATGACTGCATTTAACCTTAATTACTTTCTAAAGTCCCTGTCTCCAAATACAGTCACACCGTGGATACAATTCAACACAGAGCAACAAGGTTTAGTACACATCTTCCACATTTTTGCCATGTGTTAATCTAGTGCATGCTATTTAATTTCTCTGGCTCTCCATTTCCTCCTCTGTAAACTTGAACACCAAAAATACCTACTTCAGAGGGTTATTGTTAAGAATGATGTATATTAGTACATCTAAATTATTTTCAACAGCTCCTAGTACACACAAAATAGCACATAAGAATTAACTGCCATTATTAGGATGTACATAAATCATGATCTTTTATTTTTCACAATCAGTCTTATGAAAGAAAATGGTTCTTTTCATAATTATGGCATTATAGAAGACCATGATATTCAATGGCAGTCACACTTCCAGATCCTCAGGGTAAAATTTCCTTTGGCATTATTCATAGACTTGTGCTATCTCCCAAGCTCCCACATTGACAAATATTTGTAACATTTGTACAGTGACAGTGCTCCTATTGCTATATGTCAACACTGACCATCTCCCACAGGGGCCATAATGAGATCACTGACCACATGAAAACCAGAAGAAAAATCTGCTGGAGATCCCTTACTGTCTACTTTACATATTCATGTTTTTCTTTTAAGAGGAATACATACAAGATAGTGATTTAGTTCTGGTATCTGCAGAATCTTCATTTATATGTCATTCTGTTTATGTGGCTTTTCTTTTAGATCACAAGTTTCTTGTAAATTACTTACTTCTCTTGTGTACGTACAAGAGCAAAATGATGGCTGCCAAAGAATTTCACCAAGTAAAAGATTTGAGTTTCATATCTGTGTTATCTGATGCTTCAGAAAATTTTAACTGCAATAATGATTTGAACTTTTCATATAATTTGTGGGCAAAAATAAACTTCTTCAAAGTTAGTTCTTTCAGTTGTTAAACAGCTAGCATTCTTGTAGATTTTCTTTGTTAATTCAGTTAGAAAGCTTAGCACTGCAGTGATAAAACAAATGCAAATGTTGAAGAACAGCATTATTATACCAATGTTCTTACTAAGTTGAAAATATAGAAAGATTCTTAAATTGGGTATAATGCACATATAATTTTCATTTGTTTTCAAACAAACAGCAATGTTTTGAAAATAAAAACAAGAGTATAATTATCAAATTTGCAAACACAAACACATATGCATATACATTAATTTACCACAAAACTTTCCTGATTAAGTTAGTGCTAAATACTCCATACAAAAGTAGATATAGATATTTCTACATGAGAGCATGTAACTTAATCCTTTGCTGCCAACATCAATAATATTTTGGAAATGTTTTACTCTTTGAACAACTGCTTTGTCAATAAAGCTAAGGATCCTACAGTGGTACTGAACATTTTTTAAAAATCTTCTAGATGTTGATATATTTTTATCAAAACAAGAAATTAAAAACATGTAAAGTATTCAACAAATGGAACCCTTTCCCAAAATTTCAGGTCTAAAGATTTTGGCAGCTCGAAATTATTGACAGTTTGCAAACAAGAACACATTGAGTGTATCATCACTTTCAAATTAACCATACAATGCACATTCAAGGAATATTTAAATATTTTTAAAATAAAATTAATAAAGCCATGGTAACTTTTTGTACTTAAAAATACCAGTGACATAGTGTTAGAGATAGTTACAGCTAGGCCATGACTAAAGTGTATGAAAATGTATAAGAATAATTATTCAGGTTATGATAATTTTTTAAGTAAGATATTTTGTTTTTAAATGTTGCTTTAATAGCCACTGACTGGGGAGAAATTTTAAGTTGTGAAAATATTTTTTTCTTTGTGTGTGTGTGAGTGTGAAAATATTTCTTGAATATAATTATTTTACATCTAAAAATTGAATTAAAATTTAACATTTAACAATTAAATTAACATCCAGCTTGTCCATTCATAAGAGTATATTTCAAAATCCTATCCTCTTAATCCATTTTATTGTCTTCTCACTCCTCAAAGTGTTCTGTGGTGGAGGATAAATGTATCTTGAAAGACTGACTTTTTTAGGCATACTTTGGTATTGTGGGTTTGGTTTCAGAACACCTCAATAAAGTGAATCAAATTAATTTTTTGGTTTCCCAGAGCACATAAAAATTATGTTTCTACTATACTGTCATCCATTAAATGTGCAACAGCATTATGTCTAAAATAACAATGTACATCCCCTAATTAGAAAATGTTTTATTGCTAAAAATTGCTAACCATCATCTGAGCTCTCATCAAGTCATAATCTATTTGCTGGTGGGGGTCTTGCCTAGATATTGATGGCTGCTGACTGTTCAGGGTGGTGGCTGCTGAAGGTTGGGGTGGCTGCAGCAATTTCTTAAAACAAGACAATAGTGAAGTTTGCCACATTGATTGACTTTTCCTTTCACGAGTGATTTCCCTGTAGCATGCAATGTTATCTGATTGCACGTTACCCACAGTAGAACTTCTTTCTGAACTGGAGTCAGTCCTCTGAAACCCTGCTGCTGCTTTACCAACTAAGTTTATGTAACATTCTAAGTCCTCTGTTGTCATTTCAATAATCTTCACAATATCTCCAACTGGAGTAGATTCCATCTCAAGAAATCACTTTCTTTGCTCATCTGGAAGAAGTAACTCCTCATCCATTAAAGTGAGATTGCAGCAATTCAGTCACATCTCCAGGCTCTACTTCTAATCCTAGTTCTTTTGCTATTTTACCACATCTTCAGTCACCACCTCCACTGAAGTCTTCCACCCCTCAAAGTCATCTATGAGGGTAGAATCAAGAGTTTCTTCCAGGGCGCCCGGGTGGCTCAGTGGGTTAAAGCTGCTGCCTTCGACTCAGGTCATGATCCCAGCGTCCTGGGATCGAGGCCTGCATCGGGCTCTCTGCTCAGCAGGGAGCCTGCTTCCTCCTCTCCTTGCCTCTCTGCCTGCCTCTCTGCCTACTTGTAATCTCTCTCTCTGTGTCAAATAAATAAATAAAATCTTTAAAAAATAAAATAAAAAAATAAGAGTTTCTTCCAAACTCTTGTTAATGTTGATATTTTGACCTCATTCCATGAATCATGAATGTTCTTAATGGCATCTAGAATGGTGACTCCTTTCCAGGTTTTCAACTTCCTTTGCCCATATCCATCAGAGGAATCACTATCTATGGCAGATATGAAATCTATTTCTTAAATATTAATACTCGAAAGTAAAAGTTACTCCTTGATTCATAGGCGACAGTTAGTGGGCATGAAAACAGCATTCATCTTGTTGTACATCTCCATCAGAGGTCTTGAGTGACCAGGTGCACAGTCAATGAGCCATAAGATTTTAAAAAGAAATTTTTCCCCAACCAGGAGGTTTCAACAGTGGGCTTAAATTATTCAGTAAACCATATTGTAAACAGATGTGCTGTCATCCCGACTTTAGCATTCCACTTAGAGAGCACAGGCACAGTAGATTTAGCCTGTTTCGTGAGGTCCTAGGATTTTTATAATGGTAATGAGCATCGGCTTCAACCTAAAGTCACCTGCTGTGTTAGCCCCCAACAAGAGAGTCAGCCTGTCCTATGAAGTTCTGAAGCCACACATTGACTTCTTCTCTCTAGCTATGAAAGCCCTGGATGGCAATCTCCTTCCAATATAAGACTGTTTGATCTACCTCGAAAATCTGTTGTTTAGTGTAGCCACTTCTGTTAATGATCTTAGCTAGATCTTCTGGATAGCTTGCTGCAGCTTCTACATCAGCACTTGCTGCTTCACCTTGCAATTTTATGTTATGGAAATGTCTTTTTTCCTTAAAATTCATGAGCACACCCTTGGTAGTTTCCAACTTTTCTTCTGCAGCTTCCTCACCTCTCTCAGCCTTCATAAAATTTAAGGCGGTTAAAGCCTTCCTCTGCATTAAGCTTTGGCTTAAGGGAATGTTGTGGCTGGTTTGATCTTCTATCTGGATCACTCAAACTTTCTCCATATCAACAGTAAGATTGTTTCACTTTCTTATCACTTGTGTGTTCACTCAAGTAACATGTGTAAGTTCCTTTAAGAACTTGTTTTTTGCATTTACACTTGACTCTTTGGTACAAGAGGGCTAGCTTTCAACATGTCCCAGCTTTTGGCATGCCTCCTCATTAGGCTCAATTCTAGCTTTTGATTTAAAAGTAGAGACATACAACTCTTCCTTTCACTTAAACATTTAGAGACCATCATAGAGGTATTAAATGGCCTAACATCATTCAATATTATTGTGTCTCAGTGAATAGAGAGGACTGAGGAGAGGGAGTGAGATGAGGGAACAACTGGTCAGTGGAATAGTCAGCATACACACATTTATGAAGTTCACCCCCTTCCATGGGCCTGGTTTGTGGCTTCCCAAAATCATCACAATAGTAACAAATCAAAGATTACTGACTGGAGATCATTATAACAAATATGGTAATAAAAAAGTTTAAATATTTCCAAAATTACCAAAATGTGACCCAAAGCCAGAATGTGAGCAAAATGCTGTTCAAAAAATGTGCCTACAAAATGTGCCACAAACCTTCAACTTATTAAAAAAAAAAAAAAAAGCAGTGTCCGTGATGCAAAATAAAGCAAAGCACAATAAGTTATACATACAGTCATGGGAATAAAAATCACTTGGAGCCAAAAATTACACAGCTTATAAACTATTTATACATAGAACATACATATTCTCCTATATTCTAAGATTCCTTTGTCTGCTATAGAATGAGCAACATGATAAGCCATAAATGGAGACCAGGTAAACACCTATTATAATAATGCCACTAGAAATGATAATGTAGTAACAGTGGAGATGATGAGTATGATTCAGATTTGAAATCTAGTTCAGAAGTATAACCAAAAGCATCAGGTTGGATGTCGCTTGTGGAAGAAAAACAATGAGAAACTATGCAAGTAGAGATGCTATTTTCAAAGATTATAAAGGATGATATTTGTTGACAAGAGGTGAAAAGCTTGCAAGTACAATTTGGGACAAAGTTGAGATGATTATTAGACGTCTTAGGAATACTGGCAAGAAGGTATTTGGACATATGAGTCAGGTGTAGAAGAGAACCAGTCTGGAGATATAACTGAAAATCATGAGACATTTAAGCAGCACCTAAATTCAGAAGACTGGACTAGATCACCCAGGAATAAATCGAGGCAAAGAACAAAGAAGTCAAGAAACTAAACCTCAAGGCCACCATTTATAGAGAGACGAGAAAGTGAAACTGAAGAGGAATGTCCACTGTAACAGGAGGAAAACCAGAGAAGGATACACTGGAAGGCATGTGAAGGAAATGTTCCAAGAAGACAAATGACCAACTTAATAAAATGATGATAAGCCAAGTCTGAGGGGAACTGAGAATTGACCATTGGACTTAGCAATGGAGAGGTCATAGTTGACCTTGACAAAAGTCACTATGGTGAAATGACTAGAGAAGTAAAAGAATATGCTTTTATATACTTAAGCTAAAAGAATGAGAGAGAGAGAGGGATATGTAGATAGTATGGCAAATAATTGTTAAATCTGGGTGATAGGAATGTAAGATTTCATTATCATGTTCTAATTTTGTGTATGTTTGAATTTTTCTAAATAAAAACCTTAAGACAGAATAAAAGTAGAGAGGGTGCCTGGGTGGCTCAGTGGGTTAAAGCCTCTGCCTTCGGCTCAGGTCATGATCTCAGGGTCCTGGGATCGAGGCCCGCATTGGGCTCTCTGCTTGGCAGGGAGCCTGCTTCCTTCTCTCTCTCTCTGCCTGCCTCTCTGCCTACTTGTAATCTCTCTGTCAAATAAATAAATAAAACCTCTAAAAAAAAAAAGAATAAGAGAATTGGAAAAGCAATTACACACAACTTTTCTTAGTTGCTTAGTTATAAAAGGGAGATGAGAAATGGGCCTGGGAGATGCTAGTTGGAGATGAAGTAGAGTCCAAAGAGACTTTTTTCTCGAGTATATGAAAAAGTATAATTTAGTTGTATGATGACAGTAATGATCCAGTAAAGAGGCAAAATTAATGGTGCACAAAAGCAAAAGGGGAGACATGCTAGAAAGATAATTGAGCAGATACATTGGAGGGGGGATTCAATAAAGGTTTAACTTTAGATAAGAGGATGACATGGTTATCGGAGTGCTGTAGGCACTGCGGACATAGTTGAAGTTTCCTGGGCATTGTGATAGAGAAAGTATGCGGCATCTTTATTTCCACTGTTTCTCTGCCTTTAGTGAAATAAGTAAGGTCATAAGCTGAGAGTGAAGATGGATAAGAGAGTATTTTAAATTTCAGAAGAAAGCAGGACATAGTTACCTATGAGAGCAGCAGAGTGAAAGAACTGAGTTCCAGTGAGCCAACCATCATGGTTGTGTGCTTTTTTTCTCCACTGTAGGCAGGAACCCCAGTATAAATGTTGAGTACCAAGAGTTGGATTCATTTAGAGTGCAGAGTTTTTAGACTTGTACAAAAAAAGCAAGACAATGAAGGCTATAGCCAAGGCAAAAAGAGGAGAGAGAATAAAGAGGTTCTAGATTGAGGACTGCAGTTTGCAGTAGGTCATACAGAATCTAACAGGGATAAGAATCTGGGTTATGAGTTCATTTGTATATGTACTGAATTAAAATGTAAAATTATTTTCACTAAGACACATTACAAAAGTGGAAAGAGAGACTGAAAATTGGAAAAAAACGTTGAATTTTTTTTTTTTTAAAGATTTTATTTATTTATTTCACAGAGGGAGAGAGATCACAAGGAGGCAGAGAGGCAGGCAGAGAGAGAGAGGGGGAAGCAGGCTCTCCACTGAGCAGAGAGCCCGATGCGGGCCTCGATCCCAGGACCCTGAGATCATGACCTGAGCCGAAGGCAGAGGCATTAACCCACTGAGCCACCCAGGCGCCCACGTTGAATTTTTATATTCATGTATATTTATGTGCAGTATACTATACGGATAGCTATAATATATTTTTTAACTCCTAAAAACACTAAAAAAACAAGATGCATAGGCAATTCACAAGAGAGGCTAATAAACATATGAAATGATGCCCTACTTTATTAGTAATTAAGAAAAAATAGATTAGGGTCACAATGAAATGCCATTTCATAATAATCAAGTTGGCAAAAATTTTAAGAGTTGCTTAATATCAAATGTTGGCAAAATAGAGAAGCATCAGGAATATTTATACATCGCTGCTGGGACTGGGAATTGGTACAATCACTTGGGAGAATGTATAAAATAGCATTGTAAAAAAAAGAGAGAGAAAGAAAGAAAGAAAAACCATTTAAATGTTTATAACAGGAGAATGAATAAATAAATGTTGGTGTATTCATACCATAGTCGAAAAGAATGAATATAAATAATCCTCACAAACACTATGTTGGATGAAAAAAATGAAGTTACACATTGAAACCAATTATATAAAGATTTAAGTATTCAAGATAACATTATGTATTACTTAGGGGTATATGCATATATAGAAAACTATAAAGAAATGCATGACAGTACTAAATAAAAATGTTAGGCTACTTCTAGAGGAGACATTGTCTGTGTCCAGTAAAGATCTGTAAAGGAGATTTAGCTGTATCAGACTATTTTCTTGAGCCAGTTGATAAGTATGTGGGTACTTGATACAGTATTCCTTATGTCTTTTTGGAGGTCTTAAGTGTTAATAAACTTTAAACGTAGAAATCAGTAATATATTTACTAGCAACTTCAGAGCTACTATAATAATGTCTTCAATTTTTTTTTCTTTTTTCTTATCCTCATACCCCTTCATCTTTTTCTCTTGCTCCCTCAGTCCAACATATATGACTCACTCCCTAGCGGGTTCCAGCACTGTACTTTAGAAATTGTACACATTTCTTTGAATGTGCAGGCTTTTACTAGTGTTCTAAATTTTTAAAAGGACTACACTGAGAAACATGTATATATGGATAGGTAATTTTCTTGATCCTAACCATTAAGAAGGGTAAAAATATTAGAGCAATTATTCTTTTTTGAATTCATCTATTTCCATGAAATTCTCATTAGTTAAAACCAATAGCCCTCTTACTCCCTGAGGCAAGCAAAACTCTTACCTAATTCATATTATGAAGTTTGACAGACAGACTAATTTTCCAAAAGTTGAAGGTTTTCCATTAAAGTTTCTATTCAGGTGTTTTTTGTTTGTTTGTTTGTTTCTGGATGAGAAAATGTGCCACTCCAGGTCACACATATTTGTTATATGGATCTTAAACTTTCCTTTTCTAATCTCATTTTACATCCTTCCAAATTATTAGCCAACACTGAGGCACTCTTTCTGTCCCTTCTCTCAGAACTCAGAGGTAATTTCAGCAACTATAATGGACAGTAACACCTAGTTTCTACAAATTTCATTTTCTCTACTCTCCCTTTACTTAAATCATCTGTAGGGATTTCTCTTCGCCTCAGATCAAGTTCATGAATTTGCAGTTGTCATTTTGATTGGCACTAGAAGCAGTGTTAAATTATAAACGACCCAAAATAAAATAGATCTCGGATTTTCAGAACTCAATTTACTGTATATCCATAGAAATTTACATCGCATGTACTGCACATTTCCTTACTACTTTATATGCCTTTGTGTAAATTTAAAATAAAGAGTAATCATGTTTACCAACTAATAACTATGCCTTTTCTGTCCATTTAGTCAGGGCAAGATATCAATGTAGCATCCATGAAATGCCTACGCATAAGTTTAAATGAATTAGCAAGTGAATACTTAGTGAGAGAAAGTGTTGAAGTTAAAATTGCTCTAATTTAGGCAAGGGAGATAGAAACATTTATTGAAGTCAAGTTTTTTTTACAAAATGATAAAATTAAGCATGAACTCTATGCACAAGTAGTCAACTACGAAGCAATTTAAACCTTGATGCCATTGTGTTTCAGCACTGTATATTCCCCAGAGGTATCTTTTGGGAATATGGTAGTATAATACTAATAACAGGGACATAAAGCTTCAAAATATTTTTAAATTTAAAACCCCCTTAGTAGAATGGAATGAGCCAAAGATTAGAAGTCTAGTTTCTAATTTCATATTTATTTCTTTATTTATTCACTTATTCATCAATCATTTAACTACACCAACTATGTGCCAGGAACTTGCTAGGCACTGGGGTGATCCAGATAAATAAAATACAGTTGTTGCCTAGAAATTGCTGACATTCAAGTTGAATAAATAAGGTTGTATGACTGTCCAGATCAATCTTTCAATGCCTTCTTTTGTAAAATAAAGAAAATGCAGTTCCTAACCAATCTCACTGGTGCAAGGATCAAATGTGCATATGAAAGTTCTAGTTAGACTGTTAACCACAAATAGAAATATGCTGGGAAGGAGACTATGACTTTCTGGATGCCTCTCATGTCCACAACTGCTAAGCAAAACAGCCTTGTGTATGTTAAGGAACAGAAGTAATTTAATTTCATGAGAAGGGTTACGTGCTTTTCATGAGCATCAAGTTCCGCTAGTTAAACCCAGATTAAAGACAACCAAGCTAGGCCTTTGGGTTTCCAGTCTAGCAGGTGAGAGTCTTGGAAGTTGCCACTCCACCTTAATAATATGAAAACAATGATTGACTATAAAATCAACAACGTTTCTTAGGTGTGTAAGAGAACTGAGATCACAGGGCAAAGTGCTATCCAGGAAGTTGGAGACATCAATGGGCAAATACTGAAAATCACAACTTACCTCAGAGAAACTCAGGAGCTGAAACCTCCATGGAAACCAGGGCCTGGGTACAGAAACCTGAACTATAACCGATCAGCTGCTAGTGTCTCAGTGTGGACAAAACAGGGAGATTGGGAACTCCAGAGGGACCCAGTTATCAGGCAACCTCCCACTTCTGTGAGCTTTACCTCCTGGAGCTCTACATATCAGAGAGAAATCTCCAGAATATTCTGAAAGGGAGGAAAAGGCAACCATTTTGAAATACCCAACAGCCCTCTTTTCTTACTAGTCTGCCCACAGGAGAAACCATTTAACCCAATCCTTATCAGCTGGATTTTATCAGAGCCCAACAGACCTGGGGAAGGAAAATACCCAATTCCAGCTACCTCTACTCTTCCACGTGAAGAAAGGGAAACACCCAAAACCAGTCCCCTCTGTCCTGTCCCACCTAAGGGGGTGGGGAGGAATGAGAAGCACACGTGATGTTCATGGTCCAGAGGTACAGGCTCACTAAAAGACTGAGACCTAATCAGAGCACTGCAGAATGCTTTGTCTCTTCCCCCACCTCACCACCACATGACTGAAGGCCTATTTATGGCTGTTCCTTTTACCCACTGCATATTCAGCTGTCAAGAAAAAATTGCAGAACATATTAAAAGGCAAAAACATAGTTTGAAGAGACAGAGAAAGAATGAAAAGCTGACCCAGACATGACAGGGATGTTGGAGTTATCACACTAGGAATTTAAAACATCTGGATTAATATTCTAACGGCTCTAGTGAATAAACGACATGTAAGAACAGATGGGCAACGTAAGCAGAGAGACAGAAATCCTAAGAACCAAAAAGAAATGCTAGAGAGCCAACAAACAAACAAAAACAAAAAAAGCAAAACCTAACAGATATGAAGAATGCTTTTGATTACCTTATTAGTAGATTGGATACAGCTGAGGTAGAATCTCTGCTCTTGAGGATATCCCAAGAGAAAGCTCCAAAACTTAAAAGAGAAAAAAAAAAGACTGATAAAACAAATGAACAAAACAGAATTTCTAACACTTGGCACAACTACCAAAGGTGTAATATATGCATAATGGGAATTCCAGAAGAAGACAGAAAAAACCTGTTGAACAGAATATTGTGTACCAGTTACTAATCCCAGGGGAGGACTCCAACTATACAAAGGATAGCAAAGATCATTGCTATGCCAACCACCAGTGGCAGAAGTTAAAACACTTCTGCCCACTGCATCTTCATATAAGAGTCACAAAGAACACACTTGACTTAGCACTGGATGGAACAATACTTTGCTTACATAGAAACAAGCCAGGGAATGATCAGATTCTATAGTGGATGTCTATCTTCCATGGCCAGCTGATCTCTCCTGTCAGCTGTCAGCTGCTATAGGGCAATTTGTGTACAAACACCCATCTTGTGCTTTAGTGGAAAGACCTCATTCACTCTCCACAAGGGACAAATACAGCAGCGAGGTTGTCCAGGTGCCATATGACTCACACACTTAAACAGGACAAAAGTGCATACATTGAACATGAAACAGGAAAAGATATTATCACAGAAGACAATAAGCCCAGCACAGGCTGGGTGGGCTCTTTATCTCTTGGTAAGGAAGTATCCCAGGCCTGAGGGCCATTCTTAGGCAGCTAAGTGGAGGTTGAAAGATTGTGCACAATACTGCCTTTCCCAACAGAAGAAGAAGAAATATTTAAAACAATAATGACTGAGAACTTCTCCAAATTAACATCAGACATGAAACCACAGATCCAGAAAACTCAGAGAACACCAAACAGCATGAATGCCAGAAACACTAAACCTGGACTTACATTTTCCAACAACAGAACGTAAAAGATAAAGAAAAAAATTTTAAATGTTAGAGTGTAAGACCTTGCCTGTAAAGGAGCCAAGATAAGAATTACATACTACTTCTCAGAAACCATGCAAATAAGAAAAGAAACAAACAAAAAAGCACTAACCTAGAATTCTATACACTGTGAAATTAGCTTTCGAAAATGAAGGAGAGCTAAAGGTGTTGTTGTTAGTAACTCTTCTAAGAAACGTTAAAAGAAGTTCTTTAGAGAAAAGATCAGATCTGCATAAAGAAACTCGGATCTGCATAAAGAAAAGAAGGGCATAAAAGAAAGAATAAATGAAAGTAAAATAAAAACTTGTATTTGTCTGATTCTTAATTAATCTAACAGATAGGTGTATTCAAAATAAGCATAGCAACAATGTATCTGATTATGTTTGTGTGTGTGTGTGTGTGTGTGTGTGTGTGTGTGCGCACGCGCACTCCTATGCATAATTATGAATAAGCAAAGTGAATGATAGCAAAGGAGCAGAAGTGAAGAATTAGGATTATTTTTATTATAAAGTACTCACACTACCTGTGAAGCAATAGAGTGTTATTTGAAAGTAGACGCAGATTAGCTGTAAATGTACATTGCAAATTCTAGGGCAACCACTAAAGATATACATAAAAAGAAGTATAATTTATACATTAAGAAAGTAGAGAAAATGAAATCATATAAAATGATAATATAAAACCACAAAAAGCAGAAAAAGGATGAACAACAAAAATAGAAACAAGAAACAAAGACAACAAGTAGAAAACTGGAGCTAATATTGTAGACATTAATCCAACTATATCAATCATGGTCTACATGCACCAATTAAAAAACTGAAATTCTTACAGTGGATCAAAAACGCTACCTAGCTATATGTTTTCTGTGAGAAACCCACTTAAAACCTAAAGGCACCGATAGATTAAAAGTAAGTGGAAAGGGAAGGATACACCATGCTGACATGGTGTAAACAAAAACAAAAGCAAACAAAACAAAACAAAAATCAAGTAATGGCTGTATTACTTTCAGGCAAAGTAGACCTCAGAACAAAGAAAATTTTTATCAAGGAGAAAGAGGGGCATTATGTAATGATAGAGGGGTCAATTCTCCAAGAAGATATAACAATACTTTCCGTGTATATCCCTAACAATAGCATCCAAATATGTGAAGCAAAAACTGATAGATATACAAAGAGAAACAGATTAATCCACTATTACAATTGGAGACTTCAACATCCCTCTCCAAAATAGACAAATCCAGTAGGCAGAAAATCAGAATAAGGACATAACTGAATTTAACAACACCATCCATCAATTGGATAAAATGCATGTCTATACACTATTTTATCCAACAACGCCAGAATACAGATTCTTCTCAAGCTCATGTGGAACATTCACCAAGATAGAGCAAAATCTGGGACATAAAATACACATTAACAAATTAAAATAATGTAAATTATACAATATCTGCTCTGAGAGCACAATGGGATTAAACTAGAAATCAGTAAAAGAAAAATAGCTGGAAAATCCTAAAATATATGGAGATTAAACAACATACTTATAAATAGCACATGGGCTAAAAAAGAAACATAAATTAAAAGAAAGAGTATTTTGAACTAAATGAAAATAAAAATACAGCTATCAAAATTTGTGAAATGCAGGGAGAAAATGCAACTTGACAACAGGTGTATGAAATGATGTTCGTCATTACTAATCATCAGGAAAATGCAAATCAAATCCACAATGAGTATCTCCTCACAATAGGACAACTATTATTAAAAAGAAGAAGATGAAAAGTATTGTGTAAGGTATAGAGAAATTAGAACCCTTGTACAATTTGGACAGGAACGTAAAATGGTACAGTCTCTATTGAAAACACAGGGTTTCTCAAGAAATTAAAAATAGAACTACCACGTGATCCAGCAATCCCACTTCTGGGTACATATCCAAAAGAATTGAAATAAGATCTTGAAAAGAGAACTGCACTTCCATGTTCATTGCTGCATTAGTCACAATAGTCTAGATATGGAAATAATCTGATTGTCCATTGATGGATAAATGGATAAAGAAAATATGGTGTTGAGAAAACTGGACAGCCACATGCAGAAAAATGAAACTGGATCATTTCCTTACACCACACACAAAAATAGACTCAAAATGGATGAAAGACCTCAATGTGAGAAAGGAATCCATCAAAATCCTTGAGGAGAACACAGGCAGGAACCTCTTCGACCTCAACCGCAGCAACTTCTTCCTAGGAACATCACCAAAGGCAAGGGAAGCAAGGGCAAAAATGAACTGTTGGGATTTCATCAAGATTAAAAGCTTTTGCACAGCAAAGGAAACAGTCAACAAAACCAAAAGACAACTGACAGAATGGGAGGAGATATTTGCAAATGACATATCAGATAAAGGGCTTGTATCCAAAATCTATAAAAAGTTTCTCAAACTCAGCATCCATAAAACAAATAACCCAGTTAAGAAGTGGACAGAAGACATGAACAGACATTTCTCCAAAGAAGACATCCAAATGGCCAACAGACACATGAGAAAGTGTTCAATATCACTTGGCATCAGGGAAATACAAACCAAAACCACAGTGAGATACCACCTCATGCCAGTCAGAATGGCTAAGATCAATAAGTCAGGAAAGGACAGATGTTGGCAAGGATGCAGAGAAAGGGGAACCCTCCTACACTGTTGGTGGGAATGCAAGCTGGTGCAGCCACTCTGGAAAACAATACGGAGTTTCCTCAGAAAGTTGAAAATAGAGCTACCCTACAACCCACCAATCACACTACTGAGTATTTACCCTAAAGATACAAAGGCAGTGATCCTCAGGGGCACATGCACCCAAATGTTTATAGCAACAATGTCCACAACAGCCA
>LNAC01000885.1:322530-558355 GCA_002007465.1 Ailurus styani
TTGTGCTTTGGTGAATGCTGTGAAAGGTGTAAGCCTGATTATTCACAGACCTGTACCCCTGGGACAAATAATAATAAATAAATAAATAAATAAATAAATAAATAAATAAATAAATAAATAAAAGAAAATGTGGTATATACATGAAATGGAATATTATCTAGCCTTCAAAAAAGAAGAAAATACTGTCACCTGCAAGCATATGGATGAACCTGGAGGACATTATGCTAAGTGAAATAAACCATTCACAGAGGACAAATACTGTATGATTCCACTTATATGAGGAACCTAAAATAGTTAAATTGGGAAGCAGAGAGTAGAATGGTGATTACCAGGGACTAGGATAAGGAGGAAATGGAGACTTGCTGTTCAACAGGTAAAAGGTTTTAGTTATGCAAAATGGATAAGTTCTAGAAATCTACTGTACGACATAGTGCCTATAGTTAACAATACTGCATTGTGCACCTAAAAACTGGTAAGCAGATAGATATGTGAAGTGTTCTTACAACAATAAAAAATAGAAAAAAAAAACTTGAACAAAAAAAAATATATGTAGTTTGCTACAATGGTGAAAAGATAGCCAATATTATTTCTCATAAGTAAAACAGATGAATAAATTCTGATATCTATGATGACAGAAGTCAGAAGTTAAGAGAGTGACTATACTGGAGTGGATAGGAGTCCACGTATAGGTAAGGGATTAAATGAGACATCTGTGGTGTTCATATATTCTTTATCTTATTCAGGTGGTGGTTACTGCGTGGCTTTTGTGAAATGTATCAAACTCTACAACTAAGGTGTTTTTTTGTTTTGTTTTGTTTTGTTTTTTCCTTTTTTTAGAGAGGGAGAGAGAACCTCAACAGAGAGAGAGCCCAATGCAGGGCTGCTTTCACAACCCTGAGATCATGACCTGAGCCAAAATCAAGAGTCAGGTGTTTAACCGACTGAGCCACCTAGGTGCCCCTACACCTACGATTTTTAACTTTCCTGAATGCATATTACACTTCGAGAAAAAAATGTTTTTAAAAAGGTAATCTTATATAACCTGGTGACTATCACTGCACATGCTAAAATAGGCCAAAAGATAGGGACATCTCAAATGCCCTTTCTGAGGGTGGACATGAGTATGTATGTGCAATTTCCATGCCCCCAGCCAAATACAATAAATATAGCACCTCAACTTCTTAATAGTTCACCCAACTGGCTCTAGTTTTTTAGAATTTTTTTTATCATAAATGGATGCTGAATTTTGCTTTACGCTATGGACTAGATCATAGGATTTTTATCTGTAATCTTTGAACAAGAAAATTATATAGAATACATAATATTAAATCATACATGCTTTTCAGGTTGTGATGTTTTATATACTGCTGCATTCTATTTGACTACTTTTTTAATGATTTCACCTGTTTTCTGAATATGATTTTCCAACTTCTTAATTTTAAATCAAGATTATAGTAGTTTTCAAAATTAAGCTGGGGTACATTCCTACTATTTTTATTCTGTAAATAATTTGTTCAAGATGAAACAGATTTCTTCCATATAAATGTTAAGATTAACTTGTAAAACCATCTGTGAGTAACATTTAGTGGTATTATCTTTATGGAGATTGTTAATTGATTCAGTGTATTTAATGCCTGTAGGATTATTCAGTATTCCTATTTCTTTCTGAATTGGTTTGGTAAGTCACTTTCTTAGGAAGTTTTCCCACTCCGTATGTTTTCAGATATACTGGCATAGATTTGTTTATAATATTCTATTACTATCTTCTAAATCTCTGCTGTATCCTTAGTTCCACCGCCATTTTAATTCTTAACATTATTTGTATTTTCATTCTTGTTTTTCTATTTTTGTCAACCTGTAAAAGGTATGATGCTTTATAGGTACTTCAATAATCATTATTTTAGCTTAGCGGTTCTTTTATTTTGTATATTTGTTTTACATTCCATTAATTTCTATTCCTCTCTTTTTTAGATTTGTCTTTCTAATGTATTTGGGTCTATTCTCGTTGTTGTTTTTCTAACTAAAGTTGGACACTGAGCTCATTTATTTTCAGTCTTTATTTTCTAATATAAGTGGTAAAAGCTATACAGTTTTATTTAATCAATTTGGTTGCATCTACCTAGTGTTAATATGGCATATTTCCCTACCATGCAGGAAACACTTTTATTTAATGTCCATTTTGATGTTTTCATCCAGCCTATAATTATTGGATTATATTTTTAACTTCCTACTATAGAAATAAATTTTATTAAATATCATTTTATAACTGATTTCTTATTTGTTTTGGAGTTTTTTGGCATTTTATTTTTTTCCAGCTTTATTGATAGGTAATTGACAATTAAAAATTGTATATATTGAAGGTATATAACATGACGGTTTGATACATGTACACAATATGAAGTAATTACTATAATCAAGCTAATTCTTACTTATTTCTAAAGTTATATAATTGTGGTCAGTAAATTATCTGTATGATAGCAATTTATTAAAAATTGTTGAGATTTTTTAATGAGCTAACATTCATTAAAACAAATTACATAAATATTTCATGAGTATTTGAGAAGGACTTACATTCTTTGATTGTGTTGGCTTCAGGAAAAGATCTATTATTAAAGTTTGTTAAGCATATTTTTCAAATTCCACTTGGTTTAATCAACTTTTGCTTTATCTATTAGCTACAAGTTAGAATTATTACATCTTCTTGGTGAATTAAGCCTGTTATCATTATGTGGTGATTCCTTTGGTCTTGAATAATATTTTTGTCTTAAGGTCTATTTTTCCCTTTCTTAATAACATCTATACTATTTCTTCCTATTTCTGGTATTCACCTTATATGACTTCTTCTATCTTTTCATATTCACCATTTTGGCATCTTCATATTTTTGGTTTATTGCTTGTAAAGAACTTAAAAGTACAACTGGACTTTGAAAACTGCCCTTGACATTTTCCATCTTATAAAGGGAATATTCAGTTTGCATACAGTTGATTACTGACATGTTAAACCTAGATTACAACTTTATTCTAAGTTTTCTATTATTCTGCTTTTATATGTGTTACTTTCTTTATTGCCTTTTTTTGGAGGAGTTTTCCAATGGTTTTCACTTGTTAATTTTTCATATTATTCCTTGAATTTGCACATTTGGGTGCTATCATATTATTTCTATTCTTTTATGAGTTACACTTAACAATTGTATCATGAGTGCCTAAAGAAACTCTAATCAGTATGTCCATTCTCCTTTCAAATACCAAACACTTTGAATGTTTTATATGTCCCAATTTATGTGATATTTTATCTTTTTTACTTTTATCTTTTCTACTTTTTACCCAAATTATACATTCTTATTTCATACAATTGTCATGTATGTGTTTTTACACACGTTTAGTAGTTTATTTTCTCACCATTTTTTCTTACATCTCAGACATTCTTCTAGGATCATTTTCTTTCTTCCTGAGATGCATAGTTTGCAAGTTCTTTTAATAAGCGTCTATTGATAGCAAAGTCCACTTTGTTTTGTTGCAAATTTCTTTTCTTTTCCCTCACCTGTAGAAAATAGTTTTGCTGGGTGTAGAAATTCTCTTCCCACTTTGAAGGTATCTTCCATTACTGTCTAGATTACAGTATTATTCCTGAAACATCAGTTGTAAATATTATTATGGGTCATCAGAAGATAATTTGTGGCTTTTTAAAAATATTTGGTGGAGTGTTTGTTTTTGTTTGGGCATGGTATAGCTATTTCACTACAAACTATCAAGTATCAAAGTATTTCACTTCTTTTCATTTATCCTGTTAGTATTCACAATGACTTGTGTGTCACATAAAATCATGTAAATTTCTAAAAAATTACCAACCATTGTCTTCTAACATTAATTTTTTTTAAGATTTTATTTATTTACTTGACACAGAGAGAGACAGCAAGAGAGGGAACACAAACGGGGAAGTAGGAGAAGGAGAAGCAGGCTTCCCCGCTAAGCAGGTAGTCCCATGCGGGGCTTGATTTCTGGGACCCCGGGATCACAACCCAAGCCAAAGGCAGACACTCAATGACTGAGTCACCCAGACACCCTCTAACATTATTTTTTCTCATTATTTGTTCTTTATTTCTGGAACTCTAATCATATCAATGTTGGACCATCTCCGTCTATCCTATATATCTTTCACCTCTTACTCATGTTATACATCTCCTTTTCTCTCTGATAGAGATTAAATAATTTCTTAATATCTCTTCTAGTTCATTAATATTCTCTACAGATTTATTTAACCTGCTGTTCATCTTCTATTCACTTTAAACTTATTTTCTTTCATTTTCAGTTCTCTTTAATTAAAATAAAATCTTTCTGGTATTTATGATAAGTTCTTATACATTGTTGTTTTACACCATGTTTTTTAAAAATATATATATAATTATTTTGTATTCTAAATCTGTTATTCCAACATTTGAAGTCCTTGGATATCTTTATTTATTGTGTTATTTCTGATGACATAATAGCTTCTTTTTTGAAGTGCTCAGCATTTTTTGATCTGAATTAATGTTTTACAGACTTTAATCTGTTGGAATCTTGAGATTTTCCTGGGACTGTTTTCCTCCTGTGAGGATATGTCATGAGAAGAACTGCTTGGGACTAATTTAAGTTAATTTCTTATCTTAACACTCTTAGTTGACATGGGTTGTAAATATTTGAAATCCAGGGTCACCTGAGAGAAGTACAGTGTTTCTAAATTATGAAATAAGCCTATCATTTTGATGATTATAATTATTTTTAGATCATACCTTTCACTTTTTTGAGATGGTGCAGACCAGTGTTTTTTTATGCTCCTTTTGCTGTTCAGAAAATTTTTGGTAACCTACCCGTTAGCTAATGTGTAGTTTTTTTATGTTATCCCAGATTATTGCAGGTGTGTGCTATTCATCTCTTTCTAACTTGATGGCCTAAGGATAATGTCTAATTACCTATATGCTCTATTATTTATGTTTAAGATCTAGGTAACTGACACATACATTTGTGCGTAGGAACATCTCCTAGATTTTGTTTGCTTAATGCTCATTGGTTTGGTTTCAGCAAACTACTCCTATTTTGGGATCCCTGGTAATGTTTCTTACTTCTTCATAAGCTAAAAAAAAAGTCACTCATTTAAATAAAAATACACATTAAAATTTACCCAAGATCAAGTTGTGTTGGAGAAGAAAGGTGTGTTTGTTTCTTTGTTTATTTTTAGAAAATCCAATCAATCAGAAAGCTGGAAGCATAAGTTTCTAACATGTAATGTGGCTCTTTTTCAGATTCTTTGATTTCAAATGCTTTAAGAGAGGACAGTCTGAGGCCCAAAGCCAAGTTTAAGGGTGATCCGGATATGAAACTGAGTATTTTCCCTATACAATGCTATCCATAACATCAACATCAAATAACATCAAATATTTTTTTTAATATTTATTTATTTATTTGAGAGAGAATTTGGGGGGATGCAGAGGGAGAGGGAAAGAAAGTCTTAAGCAGACTCTGCCCTGAGTGGGGCTCAATATCAGAACCCTGAGATCACAACCTGAGCTAGACCAAAAGTCCCACACTTTAACAAACTGCACAACACAGGCGCCCCAATAGCATCATTTTTTATTCTACTTTTTTATCTCAACTCTTCATTTACAATTAAGAGGCATGCGATTTACTAAATTGCTATTCTAAGATAATCTGATTTCAAAGGTCATTAGAATAAGTTAATTTTGGCTTTTCAAATGTATTTCTCTGAGGCTCACTAATTAGAAATTGCTTCCAAGCTTTAAATGATTAATAGTCATCAAAAATATGATCTAATGATTTCTGAAAAACATTTAGACTTACTCTTGAGATAAGCTCATTCAACTTAACCCTGAGTGTGTAGTATATGTGACAATAACTGACTGGAATGCTAGGTTAGGGGATTACATAGGTTTCTTTGCAGTCAATAAAGCCCCTCTTCTAGGACTGTAATTAAGTGTATATAATCTCTCATAGATCCAAAGAGAAACTGTCCTGACTCAAATTCAATGTGGATAAAGACAGAAGCAAATTGCTTTGCTTTATAGAGATTGGAGGTCATTGAAATCATTGCTCCATTGAATGATGTTTAAAACAAAACTGTGAACAAAATTGAACAAAAATAAAATAAACAAACTCCATGCTATATGAGCGAAAGAATACTTGCAAGTGTATAGAGTAACCAGTGATTGGCACTTTTATAATTATCAGATTAAAGAATACTTTTACTTCTAAGGACATTCTACTTTTAGTTGATTAGGCAATTTTACATTTCCCAGAGTAAAATCAAGCTCTCTATTTGAGTTGGCACAAAGGGGTTTGATTTAGCACAAAGATCTCTTTGGGTGCTAAATTGCTTACCTCTCTTTTTACCTAGTGTCATCCTGACTATCTGTTACAATAACCCACAGATGACAAAAGTAGGCATCCTATTCTACACAATTAAATCTAATAACACATTCAACTGCTCACTTATGTATTGTCTTTATTTCAAGATGTTATTAAGTTTTACAAAATATTAATTTAAGATAGAAAAATAAAACACACCATCCAAAAAGGTAAATCTTTGTAACATATCAAGTCCTTCAGAAAAAAGAACAAATTATGTATTTCTCATTAAAATATACTTCCATAAAAAAGTAATGTTTATTATCCTTTAACAAAAATATAACATACAGGATTATTGTAGTTAAATTTTAAGACAGTAGCTTTGATTTCATTATATCGACAAAATTTTTATGTCACTTTAAAATCACATGACAAGTAAAATCAAATTTTGTGATCTTTTTTAAAAAAAATTCCTACATAAACAAGTTCCCTGTTATAAAACTACAACATTTAAGAACTGCCTAATCTTATTGATGATCTTACCCAATACTTTCACACCATAGTTAGGAAAACTAAGGTCTGGAAACATTAATGCAATTTGGACAAGGTAACAAACTCACAAAGTGGCAAAATCATAACTAACATCTCAATCTTCTGGTTTCTTGTGTCAAAATTATAATACAAAATTACTGGGAGAGGAATAAAAACTCACATATTCCCATATTTCCATAATAGTAAAAAAAATACTGCACAATATTATAATATTGCTAGAGAAAATTCTGTAGAATATAAGTATTGGTCATTTTATTCGAGGCTATATTTTGGCCTTTTGACATTAAAACCCGGCCTTGAGTTAAAATCAGCTTTGCCATGAAGTTGAAGTACAATTATTCAGCAGCGTCCTCTAAAAGAAGCAACTAAGAGAACAGCCTGAGTTGATGAACCTCACAGCAGATTGCAATCAGAAACATTCACTGAAGACAAGACATTTATGTTAAAATACAAATTCCAAGTCAGTTGATTACTGTTACATTTTGGGTTCGGATATGATGATCAGCAATATGCTTTTCCTAAAAATATTTTCTCAGAAGTTAAATGGGGGGGATGGTGCCTGGGTGTCGGTTAAGTGTATGCCTTTGGCTCAGGTCATGATCTTGGGGTCCTGGGATGGAGTCCTGCATCAGGCTTCCTCAGCAGGAAGCCTGTTTCTCCCTCTCCCTCTGCTCCAGCCCCCTGCTCAGGCTCTCTCTCACTCTCAAGTAAATAAATAAAAAATCTTCAAAAAAAAAAAAAAAAAGAAAAGTTAAATGGGTAAAATACATGCATGGAATTAGCACCACATTTTAAATTGAGTTGAACTGGGCTTCCTTGCAGTCATGTTTTTTTTTTTTTAACAATGTCAACTGTCATTTTTCACTACAATTTCCGTTGTTGTGTTGTTTGGAGATTTGGAAAAAAAATATGGAATCTGCAGAAAAAAGGCGGAGTTAAGTATAGAGATTAAAAATTTTATGTCACCTTTATCTGCATATAATGACACTTGAAATACTAGCCACTTCATGAATAAGTCTTTGACCACACGCCAATGTCATCATATACCAAAACAGAAAATATTGGAAGTATTGATTTTGTTTAAACTGTAGTATACTGACACAGAATATACTAATTTTAGGGAACATATCTCAGCAACAAAGGATACTAAAACAGAACATATATTTGGGGATATCACATAAGCCATTCCTATTCTAATTATGTATTTGGAAGTTAAAATAAATGCCAATGTCATCTACCATAGCTGCCTACTTGTTCTGGTGAAAATTTGCTGTGGTGGCAAGGAACAATTTTCCTAATCCCGTTTTTATCCCTAAACAACATATGACAGTGGTATCCCAAAACCATAATTCAGTGTCATGAATACAGTACAAGGAGTACCCAGGAATATCACCTGAATTTCAACAGTCATTAATGTAACTCTGTTACCTAAAGAGAATGTGTTTGCAACAAATAACACCAACGTGAAAGAAGTATTTCTCAAGTGATCATTAAAAATGCATTTCTAGGGCGCCTGGGTGGCTCAGTGGGTTAAAGCCTCTGCCTTCGGCTCAGGTCATGATCTCAGGGTCCTGGGATCGAGGCCCGCATCGGGCTCTCTGCTCAGTGGAGAGCCTGCTTCCCCCTCTCTCTCTGCCTGCCTCTCTGCCTACTTGTGATCTCTCTCTCTGTCAAATAAATAAATAAAATCTTTTTAAAAAATAAATAAATAAAAATAATAAATAAAAAAATAAAATAAAAATAAAAATGCATTTCTAGGGCACTTTGCAATTCAAAATATCCTACATTCATTCTTATACACTTATGCTCTGCTCAATCTTATTTTTACTTCCACCAACACTGCCAAGTACCAGATGCACATTAAAAGTATTAAAATGGGCAATTCACAAATGTCAGCTTTCCTTACCGCTAAGAAGGAGAATCATATTTTCCCTCACAAGTGTTAAAATAACATCTTCCTCTAAACATCTCTCCTCGAGATCTTTTGTACTTCTATGAAACAGTATTCTTGGTTTTCTAGTGAGTTGCCTACTGAGGAACATTCTATTGCAGGGGATTAACTGATGCCCCGTTTTTGTTTTTGTTTTTGTTTCTGGGTATTACGTATTGAAAAAAGTTAGAAAAAATTTACAAAGGCCTGCTTAATTTCTCAGAGTTTGAGGAAGGTGGAGAAGACAGCAAGTATAGTGTCAAAGATGAAAAGCCACCTTCTTTGTAATAAGGAGTTTTATGCTGACACATATCAATAGAAGTCATGTGTTGGCTTTTCAAATACTAAAGTAAAATGTTAGATCAAATAAGTCCCTAATTAAACTAGAGCCATTTACATAATGGTACACACACTACTCAATCAAAGATGTTTCAAATCAGCCTCCTGTAATCACCCTTGAGGTTTTGTAAAACTGAAGAAATTAACAAGTCATTGTTTTCCTGGATACCTAGGAAAGGGGGGGAAATGTGTGTCTGGTTTTGGAGCCTCCTGTAACCCATCAATATATGGTAAGTGCAATATTCATTGCGTGCAAATCGTGGAGTGCTGGTGTATTTTAGAGATATATACTCACCTTGTTAATCTAAAGGAATAAGTCAAGACTGAAGTAGTCCAAACAAATCCAACACTTCCCTGCCTTTCTACTCAGCTTCATGTCTTGCTGCTGTATTTTGGACTTAGTGTTAGTAAGAACTAAATATTTTCAATGCCTAAAATTTGGCACATGTACCTAGCCTCAAAAAAAATGAGAATATATTCAATCCCACTAGAACTTACACTGTACCAGTGTCAAATACAAGGTGGCAGAGGTAGTCCAGGGACAAACTGTGAAAGTCATTGTAAGCCACAGTGTTACGGACTGAGTGTGTCCCCCCAAAACTCATATGTTGTGATCCTAATGTCCAATATAATTATATTAGCAGGTAGAGCCTTTGGGGGCTGACTAAGTCATGAGAGTGAAACCATCATGAGTGAGATTAGTGCCCTTATAAATAAGACCCCAGAGAGCTCTCTCACACCTTCTGCCAGCTGAGGACATAGCAAGAAGACTATGATCAAGGAAGTGGGCTTTCACTGGACACCAATTCTACTTTATGCTTTATCTTGAACTTCCCAGTTTCCACAATTGTAAGACATAAATTTCTGTTGTTTATAAGCCACCTAGTCTAGGGTATTCTGTGATAGCAGCCCAAACTGGCTAAGACCCAGGGTAGCAGTTAGAAGATTTTAAGTTGGGGAATAGTAATAGCTTTGCATTTAGAAAAGCTACTCCAGTTTCAGTGTAAGACAGAGATCTGCAGAAAGCAAGATTATTGGCAGGGAGATCAGTTAATCAAATGTAATTATAGGTAAGAGAGATGGTGTTTGGGTAGAAGGTTAATGAATATTGTCAAGTGGTCAAGCAATTCCTGAGTAGCCAGGTGATGGCAGCTACTAGGTTGGCTTGCCACATTTCTATGGATTCAGTCAGTAAAAGACAATGAATCTAAATGGACTTAGACAGTTTATTAGTTACACAACAGAAAGCAAAAGCAGTATCAGCATGCTTTCAGTTCCCTGTGACCTTAATCCCACAGAATGGCACAGGATTTGAGAGACCAAATAACAGCACAATTAGTACATTTCTCTGCTGTGGATGAGCCATCTCTGGACTGCAGTTAACTGGTAGTTCTATAGTTTACACCTGCACCCTAAGTGGAAGAGATGTTGTGAAGTCCCATACCTAACTACAACCAGGGAGGTGAATGAGAAACCGCCTTGTAGATGCCTCCCACTACATAAGGAGCCTCACACAAAGTAGAGAGGTGGATGAGATCAGAAAGGATGAATACCCACCATTTTCATCAACATGGATGGAACTGAAGGAGATTATGCTGAGTGAAATAAGTCAAACAGAGAAAGATAATTATCATATGGTTTCACTTACTTGTAGAACATAAGGAATAGCATGGAAGACACTAGGAGAAGGAAGGGGAAAATGAATGGGGGGAGTCAGAGGGGGAGACAAACCATGAGATAGTATGGACTCTGGGAATCAAACTGAGGGTTTTAGATGGGAGAGGGGTGGGAGGATGGGTAAACACAGTGATGGGTATTAAGGAGGGCATGTATTGCATGGATCACTGATGTTATACACAAACAGTGAATCATGGAACACTACATCAAAAACTAATGATGTACTGTATGGTGACTAACATAACATAATAAAAAATTATTTAAAAAAAAGAGAGGTGGATGAGAAACAGTGTTGTGACAGTTCTTCCCAAGACTGCCTTTCTTACTATATTACAGGAAGGATCATGAGACATTCACTAAGACCTGGGTTGGATTAAAAACAAACAATCCAGTTAGAAGATATGCAAAAGACATGACAGACATTTCATCAAAAAGGACATACAGACACATGAGAAGATGGCCAACATCACTAGTCATTAGAAAAATAGAAATTAAAGCCACAATGTGATATGACTACACACCTATCAGAATTTCTAAAAATTTTTTAAAAATAGACTTATTATAAAGGTATAGCAATTATAAATGTATATGTACCTAGCAATGGTTTTATAATACACAAAGCAGAATCTTACAGAATTAGAGAAGTGGAATAAAGTCCTAATTATAGTTGAGGATTTTAGTACCTCTGACTCAGTAACCGATAAAATACATGATAGATGATAGAAAGATAGATAGATAGATAGATAGATAGATAGATAGATAGATAGAATATATACATAACATATATGTAAAACATGCATTTGTATATACATAACACATCTGAACAAATCTTGCCCAAATTTATCTTTTGGCTAGCCCTAATCAGAAACATAAAGAAAGGGAACTTGGGCCAATGTCATTGAGCTTAGTCAAGATAACACATTACTTGGGGTGCCTAGGTGGCTCAGTGGGTTAAAGCCTCTGCCTTTGGCTCAGGTCATGATCTCAGGGTCCTGGGATCAAGGCCCACATCAGGCTCCCTGCTCAGCGGGGAGCCTGCTTCCTCCTCTCTCTCTGCCTGCCTCTCTGCCTACTTGTAATCTCTCTCTCTGTCAAGTAAATAAATAAAATCTCTAAAAAAAATAAAATACAAAAGAGATGACACATTACAAAAGCCCATATCTACTGAGATGGCTGTTAAAAGCAGCAATTAATCAATCTTGGGGCACATTTTCCTGGAAAGCACATAAAATTCATATCAGGTCATAATATCTTCAGTGGAAAAGAAAGAAGAATGTATTCACTGATTCTCACCAAGTGTTAGTTGAATATTTGCTGCCCCTCTCCCCCTGGATAAACCTGTAGCCTCTTTTGGCCCTCCAATTTTGTGAGAATATGATGATCTTGATTCTTCCCAGAAAGTGGTGATACAAGATTATAAGTCAGTTTCCCTTAAGGTAGAAGCCAGCCACAGTCTTTGCAGAATCTTAAGACAGGAGGGTTAGAGAAATATACCACCAATCCCACTGTTGCCACTGACCTTGAGACCTTGGGTCACCATCTCCCTCTCTACCTCCCACTCTTTCAGCCAAGCTACTCTTGGATACCTGCCCAGAAGGATGGCACAGACCTTTAGCTCAGAGGGTAGATAAAAGGCCCTTAGATATATTGTACTTGTCAGGCCACTGTTGCTGCAATTTGCCCATTTTCCGCTATTATTGTGAATGAAAGCATCAAGAATCCTGTGGGATCTAGATACACTTACCCGACCCCCACTGCGTAATAGCACCCCAACATTTCCATGGTGACCCATTGATTACTTGTGCCAGTATTTCTTTTTCTGCACATGTGACTGCTGCCGTAAGAACTCAAAGCAGCCAGTAGTAGCTTCAGCTTCAAATTTAGGAGGACTCTCATTATATCCCTGGAAGAACCCCCACCAACACCACCACCACCCAGAAACCAGGATCTCTAATCTGGCAGAATAATAAACACAAATCCTATAACTGGAACACTTGAACTGACCCCACTGGGAGCCTTGGAATGTAGCTCCTGCAATAAGGGGGTATACTGTATGTAGGAGAAAAATGAACTTTCAAGCTTACAGAAATAGAAAGTAAGGCTTACTCAAAATAACTCTCATGGTCTATTAAATGCATTTCCATTTATTTTTCCATTTCTTCAACACAAATAACTGGGAGTTAACCATGCACTGTTCTGGAGTAGGTGTCACAGCTCAGAGAGAGGATTTGTGACAGCCTTCACATATATGGCTACATGTGTCAATATGAAAGCTGTTTCAGAACAGAGTCTTGTAGATAAAGTAATCTTCATGAATATTTCCTCTTACTCCCCATACTCTGCCCTACTAGGTGTATGATTTGGGGTAAGCTAATGAACATTCCTGGTCTCATTTTCATCTGTAAAAGGAGCCTAAAATAGTACCTTCCATAGCCTTCTAATAAAGATAAAGGGTAGCCACATGACTGGCACATATTGTTAGTGTTTTCACTCAGTCAATAAGCCTGTTGATGCTACAATCAGCCTTGCAAATAACACACTGTCTAGTTTACAGGTCACATGTTTATGGCAAGAAGATCTTGGAGGTTCATCAATATCACTGGCTAACAAGGCAGCCATTTTTTCTTCTAATTTCTTCTGTAACATGTATATTTTTATTATACTAAAACCTGTGCCTCTTTTATGTTAAATATTGTATTTTTAAAATACAAATGGAAAAGGATTAAATATGTGAATCTAAAAGAAAACACATATTTCATTTCTTTCCACTCAGGATTCTCACATATGTGCAACCCACAAGAGTGGGAAACTTACTGCGTCATAGAGCAAACCTTTGACAAATGTGTGTGCTTGAATTAAGTAAAGAAAGTAAATAGAGCATAAATGATCTAATAATTCTTAGGGTGAGTTTATGTTTGAAAATTCATTTGCCTTTCATAAAAATGGAACAAAAGAGCAGAATTTATATTGGAGTCAGAGTTGAAATGGCCAACATTTCTTAGGTTCTTGGCAATATTAAATATTTTTAAAGTATGTATTTTTTAAAAGTAAAAGTTGATGCTTTTGATTTCAAGTTATTATTTTTTTAAAGATTTTATTTATCTATTCGACAGAGAGAGATTACAAGTAGGCAGAGAGGCAGGCAGAGAGAGAAGAGGAAGCAGGCTCCCTGCTGAGCAGAGAGCCTGATGCCAGGCTCCATCCCAGGACCCTGAGATCATAACCTGAGCCAAAGGCAGAGGCTTTAACCCACTGAGCCACCCAGGTGCCCCAATTTCAAGTTATTTTTAACTCTGATTTTGTGGTAGACTTTATAGTCTTCACAGAATAGTAGTTAAGAGTTGGTTTTGAGTTAGAAAGAAAGCTGAGTTTCAGTAAGGTAGCTACAATTTATTGGCTGTTTGATCATTAGTTTTTCAAATCTGTATTTACATTTCTTCATCTAAAATGAGGAATAATTGTATCTTCATAGATTTTTATGACTGTTAAACGAGATAATATATGAAAGCACTCAGATGTGTGTGGAGTCATATGAAATACTCCCTAAATGGTAGTTTTAATTTACTAGAGGATGCAAACTCTGATTTATGGCTACTACAAATTTCAATCTGTATGTATAGAGAATAAAGAAAAGAAGTCATAGTACTGTAATTTATGTCAACATTAATTGCAATTTCCTGTGAAGTATAAGTTCAATTTACAAAACGGTCAGATCATACATTTATTTTAAGACCAAAATGGTGTAGTGCAATCAAAGTTGTGCAAGAGTTGGAGCAGGAAACCTCTGTCCTTGTGTCCTAATTGTGACCTAATGCTACCATTGTGATCTGATGCCTCCTTGCTGAGAGATTTGCCCAAATAAATGCCTTTTGCCCATCGGTTTCTTCATCTTTCAAGGGGAGAGAATAATCGTGACTTTCATTTTTATTGCTTTGCTATTTATTAACTGTATAACTGAATCATATTTGTTAATTTCTTTGTGCCTCAGTCTCAGCATCTGTGAACTGGGGATAATAATCACCATGTTGTTGAAAGAACTGATGGGTTAAACCAGGTGAACTCTTGGTGTAGAGCCCGAAAGAAAGCAAGTGTTTATATGTACTGTTGTTTATTTATTACCTATTATGCCCCCCAGGATTTCTGGGAGAATCAAATTAATCTGTAGGCTGGAAATCAACTAAACAAATTTTGTTAATATTTTAATGACACCCAGATTTCCACAATCTTTTGCTAGGTTATTAAACAATCTTAATTTACACAAAACCACTATAGAAATAAAGGTATAATTTTCTTATTTTTTAATCTCTAAAATATACAATAATTGCAGAATCAGATCATTGATTCTGACTGGAAATTTGTTTAAAAATATAAATATTATAGATATATTTAATATTCATATGATAATGAAAATAATTTGGCTAAAGCAAAGTGACATCTGCTTTTCCTGCAATTGTAGATCTATATTGACTCTAGAAATATCTATATTGACTCTAAATATTTATTACAGTTAAGTTCCAAAATGATTATTTGACTATTTATTTTTTAAATGAATTTAGAGTATTTACAGTAAGTTCACATTAAAATAAGGTAGTCTGTTCTACTTCTTTTTTTTTTTCCTTCTCTAGGGTTTGTAAGTAAATTTTAATTTGTTATCATCAGTTTCCTGAGAAGTACATGATGGATAACACATTAGACAGACTACTGGTTTGGGGAACATTTATAAACATAAAACCTTCAGAATCTTACATGAAAAACTAATAATCTTTAGGAAATTCTTCATAGTATTAATAATCATGAAATAAAAAGCTATTTTGATTTGTTCCTTAAAATGGAGAATATCAATTAAAGGAAGACAGAATTGACAAAATAGATGTATTATAAAAAAACAAATGATATTGCAGTGTGGTGGAAAGTGATTCTTTTAAATCTCATCTAATTGCAATATTTTCTACTTTTCAGGGGTGTTCATGGAACCAAAAACTGCATTAGAGGAGGTTCCATTTTACCTCAATTAATTATTGGATCTCATTATATTTGTATATATGATATACAGTGTTTTCATAATTGAATCTACAATATAGAGTATTTAAGCATAAAGTATGGCTTTCACATTTGCATGTGTTCTTCAGGGAAACAAAAGTACATCCATTATTGAGACCTATTCTTCATATTTCATTAAATAGAATTGAATATGCCTGTAATTCTGGAATTGTATTTTATTTTTTAGAACTTAGCTTCCAGAAAGGGATGATTTATAGTTCTAAATAAGAAAATATATTTCTGTTGACTGCCACTACAATGCTTGGAAAAACTGGGATGTAAATGAAAAGTAAAGTAGAAATCACTGGCCCAGATCTGAAATCCAGTTAAGAAAATATATCCAATTTGAAATTAGCTTCCTTTTACAACTTTTTCAAGCTTTGGAGAAATAATTAACTTTCTTCATAAGTTTACTTACTCATGTAGAATGTAACTAAGACTGGTTTTTGTGGGTTTTTTGGATTTTGTTTTATATCGTAGCCTAACTTCCATTTCAAACTTTTGCTAGATAATTCTCAGCTCAAGCCAACCTTGGACTGGAGGGATTTCTTCTGCTTTGCACTCTGGGAGATAGTAGAGCATAATTTTGAATGCAGTTCATTCCAAGATCAATTCAATTGTACCAAAACCATAGAACCTCAGATTAGTTTATACCAAAACCATTGAACCTCAGATTAGTTAATCAACTCATTTCATAAGCAGAAAACAAATAGATACCAAAGCAAACAATTCAGTGCTACTTGATATTTGACATAATTAATATAGTTTCCTGGTTTTGCATTTCAAGAATTCATACTATATATATGTTCAACAGAGAATTATATTTTCATTACATGCTAATATTAATGTTCCCCATCCTACATGAGAATATACCTTCACTCTAAATTCCATGGACAAGTGTATGAAAATAACCCCCTCAATTTCTTCATCATAAAAGATGACTTGACTTGGGTAAATATGGAAGATCACAGATTAATAGTGCTTTATGAAAAGAATATGCTTCAGAACTCTCTCTGTACCTATATCCATCTACAGATATATCTCTACCAGGATAGGTCCTTCAATAAACCTTTGAAGGTAATTGTCCAGAGTTTAAGGGTTCAATATTTCTGTAGCAATCATAAGTCCTCCACATGAAATAGGTCAGACCTAGTTTGGGTCTTTGGAGACTACCTCTCAGGTTAATATTCTCCTTCATTTGGATTGTTTTTACTTATTCTCTTATATCATCACTATCAAATGAACTGAAATTGTTCAATGAGTTCATAGTCAAACTGCTTGATGAGAACCTAGAAGACCACTTGAAATCCCCTTCCCGTGTATCAGGGTCAAAAAAGTCTAGATTCCCAACAGTTTAGTAGATAGTCACCTAGAGTTCTCAACAAAATTGTGTCCATACCACTGTAACACAATGCCATCTATGATTTTGTTTTACCATTTTCCAATAGTACTGTCTTTTTTTTCCTGATAATATTTTGCTTATAACAAACTACTGAATATCCTATTTCCCGTAGCAATACTGGGTCTGGTTGATGTCAGTGACAGGTCCAGGTGAGGTGTCAGTGCTGAGAATCAATGGAACTTTGCAGTCCTTGAAATGTAAACATCAACTGTAGTCAGGATAAGTGTTATATATATTTCTTAAGTTCCTCCTCAAAAATTAAGTGTAAATTAAATATTTTTCCACCAACCTCTCTATGAAGTTCCATCATCAGCAACTTAGAGCTACCCGCAGTTTTCTCACAAAGACATGTTAATAATTATTTCCTCACCTACTTAAATTTCTATAAATTAGTCTAGAAATTGGTCACATTAAGCTTTTTTATTTAAATGTATTTTTAAATCTTTATATGTGTCATTCTGAAACTCTATATGTAAATTCACACAATATGACTCACATAATTAGTTTTAAAAATTAACTTAATATAGAATACGTTTTTCACTTATATTTGAGGACATCATTTGAGTTTATGGCTTTTAGATAATAAAATATGTATATGGTCAGTAAATTTAAAATCTTTAAAATTAGCAAATGAAAAGTGAAAGACTTTTTACCTCTACACTAATCCTAAATACTCTTTTTTTTTCTTCTTTTTAAAGTTTTTGTTTAAATTCCAGTTAACATACAGTATAATATTAGTTTCAGGTGTAGAATTAACTGATTTCTCACTTATATACAACACCCAGAGCTCATCACATCTCCTTAATGCCCATCACCCATTTACTCCATCCCCCTGCCCAGTTCCCCTCTAGCACCCCTCAGTTTCTTCTATAGCTAAGAGTCTGTTTCCTTATTTGTCTCTCCTTTTCCCCCCATATGTTCATCTGTTTCTTAAATTCCACATATGAGTGAAATCTTATGGTATTTTTCTTTCTCTGTCTCACTTATTTCACTTAGTATCATACTCTTGAGCTCCATCCGCATTATTGCAACTGGCAAATCTTCATTCTTTTTTATGGCCAAGTAATATTCCATTGTATATATATATATATATATATATATATACACCACATCTTCTTTATCGATTCCTCAGTTGGTGGACAATTTGGGCTCTTTCCATAATTTGGCTGTTATTGATACTGCTGCTATATACATCAGAGTGCATGTATCCTTCCAAATCAGTATTTTTGTATCCTTTGTGTAAATACCAAGTGGTACAATTGCTGGGACATAGGGTAGTTCTATTTTTAACTTTTTGAGATCCTCCATACTATGTTGCAGAGTTGCTGCACCAGTTTGCATTCCCACCAACAATGTAAGAGGGTTCAACTTCTTCCACATCCTCACCAACACCTGTTTTTTCCTGTGTTGTTAATTTTAGCCATTCTGACAGGTCTCATTATAGTTTTGATTTGTATTTCCCTGATGGTGAGTGATGTTGAACATTGTTTCATGTTTCTGTCAGTCATCTAGATGTCTTTGGAAAAATGTCTATTCATGTCTTCTGCCCATTTTTTAAAAAAGATTTTATTTATTTATTTGAGAAAGAGAGGAGCATGAGAGGGGAGAAGGTCAGAGGGAGAAGCAGACTCCCCGTGGAGCTGGGAGCCTGATGCGGGACTTTGATCCCAAGACTCCGGGATCATAACCTGAGCCAAAAGCAGTTGCTTAGCCAATTGAGCCACCCAGGCACCCTTCTTCTGCCCATTTTTAACTGGATTTTTTTGTGTGTGTGTTTTGGGTGTTGATTTTGTTAAGTTCTTTATATATTTTAGATGTTAACCCTTTATCAGTTATGTCATTTGCAAATATCTTCTCCTACTCTAAAGGTTGTCTTTTGGTTTTGTTGATTGTTTCCTTCTCTGTGAAGAACTTTTTCATCTTGATGAAGTCCCAGTAATTCATTTTTTCTTTGCTTTCCCTTGACTCAGGAGACATATCTAGCAAGAAGTTGCTACAGCACTTGTCAAAGATTTCTGCCTGTGTTCTCCTCTAGGATTTTGATGGATTCCTGTCTCACATTTAGGTCTTTCATCCACTTTGAGTCTATTTTTGTGTATGATGTAAGGAAATGATCCAGTTTCATTCTTCTGCATGCGGCTGTCCAATTTTCCCAACACCATTTGTTGAAGAGACTGTCTTTTTTTTCACTGGATATTCTTTCCTGTTTTGTCAAAGATTAGGTGACCATAGAGTTAAGGGTCCATTTTTGGGTTCTCTATTCTATTCCATTGATCTATGTGTCTGTTTTTATGCTAGTACCATATTGTCTTGATGATTATGGCTTTGTAATAGAGCTTGAAGTCCGAACTTGTGATGCCACCAACTTTGCTTTTCTTTTTCTATATTCCTTTGGCTATTCAGGGTCTTATGGTTTTATTCAGGCTATTATGGTTCCATACAAATTTTAGGATTATTTGTTCTGGCTCTGTGAAAAAGGTTGATGGTATTTTGATAGGGATTGCTTTGAATGCGTAGATTGCTCTAGGTAGCATAGACATTTTAACAATAGTTTTTCTTCCAATCCATGAGCATGGAATATTTTTCCATTTCTTTGTGTCTTCCTCAATTTCTTTTAAGACTATTCTATAGTTTTCTGAGTACAGATCCTTTGCCTTTTTAGTTAGGTTTATTCCTAGTATCTTATGGTTTTTATTTCAACTGTAAGTGAGAGCAATGATTTCTCTTTCTGCTGCTCCATTATTGGTATATGGAAATGCAACAGACTTCTGTACATTGATTTTATATCGTGTGATATCCTGAATTCCTATATCAATTGTAGCAACTTTTGTTGGAATTTTTCAGGCAGTCACTCTTTATTTTTATAAAGAATTACTTTAGATTATATTTAGCATTTCTCCTATTTTTTTCTGTTTTCTAATTTATTAATTTTTGTTTTTTCTTTTTGCTGTTTCTTTTCCTCTGGTTTCCCTGAACTAATTCCATCTTTCTTTATCTTGAGTTGATACTTATTTTTAGTCAAGTTAGGTATTTAAATGTGCAAAATTTCTCTGAAAATAGATTTATCCATTAGAGAGAGATGGGGGGGAAAGATAAGAAATGAGAGGAGGAGAGATAGTCATAGAAAAGAGATAGAAATATATATTTCAAGATGCTTATTATTTCTCATACACTTAAATGTCAACTTGGATATGTATAAGAGTTTTGAGTCACATTTTCCTTTCCTTATGATTTTAGTTTTACTTTTTCATTGAAGCATAATACACATACCCTACATAAAGTGTACAAACATCAAGTGTACAGACCAAAAAATATTTACGACTTGAATACAACTTTCTACCCACCACCCAGACCAAGACTCAGATATCAACAGATTGCATTACTCAAAGCTCCTTCTTGCTACTGCATTAAACTATGAAATGGGTGAGGCCGAAATGTACATGGGAAACCTCACTTACACTCCCCAACCCCCTGTTAATTACCCACCCAAATCCCTATCATCATGGTATACTTTTCACTGTTCTCAAAGTCTATCTGAATGATATTTCACAATATGTAACCTTTTGTGTCTGACTTCCTTCATTTTGTCTGTGAGAAACAACCTAATTGTAGCATGTAGCATTAATTTGATTTTCATCAATGCTGTATTCAATTATGTGACTATAACAGAATTCATTTATCCATTCTACTAATGATAAACATTCAGGTATTGCAAATAATCTGGTTTTTTTTAAGCTGGAAGAGACGAAAAAGCTGCCCTACTTGTGAATTCATGAAATGATGACTGATTTTATTTTTTTAAGTGTGACAGAGAGCATTTTTGTGAGACTGAAAGCCAAAGAAATTTATGGCTACCCAGAGTCAGAAAAATGTTAAACACTTCTCACCTAGTGTTTTAGTATAAATAAATATCATATATTAAATAATGTGTCTTAAACAGAAACACACATAAAACAGTTATGTCTTGATCAAAATGTTGACAAAAATGTTGTGACCAGAGGCTGTCAAGATTGTAACCCAGTAACTCCTCTGCTAACAATGACTCAGTATTCACTAATTCATGTTCACAATATCTTTCCAGTTCATAACTACCCTGAATCATGAGAATCAACTGCCCCTACTACATGTCAAGTACTATTGATTCTGAGGATTCGGCAAGGAATAAATTAGACATCCTTTCTTCAAGATGCTTGCATTTCAGTGGGTGAGATTAGGGGAGAGCAAAAACCAAATAAGTAGATAATATGTTGGGAGGTAAAAATACTATAAAAAATTCTGGGTAGGGCAATAGTATGAGTGAGTTGTACTTTTATACAGGCTAGTCAGGGAAATCTCTGATGGAATGACATTAAAGCAGGAAATGGTAGAGAAAATTGTGCCAGGCGGAGGAGGGAACGGAAGCAATGGGTTCAAAGCAAAAGTGTACTTTTTTAACGGGAAAAAGGAAGCAAATCCATGTTCACAAGGAAATTGTTGTTAGGTAGAATAAGTAGAAAAATAGGTAAAAGGGAGTAAGGCAACCGCAGGACAGCTTTATAGGGCCTTGTAAATTGGATACCTTCTATTTGTCTCTCGGATATATTCTCCAATCTTCTACACCCTAATCTATGCCCTTTTATGGACCACATCAATGGGCTTCTTTGCCCTTTGACTTTTGGTTGGATTTGGCCAATAAAAATATGAAGAGGAAATTAGAGGGGGAAGGAGAATAAAGATAAGGTTTTGAATCTTCTGCTCTCTTTGTGCTTAGTTGCCTCAGGCTGACTTTTCCCCTAAACCGAAGCCAGGACTCCTGCCAGGTAGTCCTCTGTCTCTGAATTACCAAAATAGCTTCCTTCTGTTAACCCTTCAGGCCTAGGGATGTTAATGACCTCTACTGTCACTGATCCCATTGTCCTGCACTACATCCACTAGACCTTGAGGTTCCTCTTTTACCTTGCCCATATCTTTGTAAACAGATCCTTGATTATCTCCAAAAATGGTGAAATCGAATATGCCATTTGTTTCCTGTTGTGACTGTATTGTACCAAGGGATGGATTTGCTGTTAATATGGGCAGATGCCCATGGAGTCTCTGGAGGGTTTTGAGTATTTGGCTATTGTGTGGAGAATATATGACAGAGAGACAATACTGGTAGCAGAGAGACCATCTCAGAAGATATTTTAACAATCCAGGTAAGAAATAATGTTGGCTTTTGTAAAATGATAGAAGTAGATGTATCAGGAAGTGGCCGAATACTATATACATTTGAACAAATCTGTTAGGATATTTTAATGAATTGAGTTTAGAATACAAAAGAAAAGAAGAACCACCACCCTCCCCCCCCCAAAACTAGAGCTTTTAGTCCAAGCAACTAGAAGATTTGTGGTGCCTTTCCCAGTAAGGGCCAGTTGATTTTTAGAAGGAAATTAAAAATTTGTATTTGGAAAAAATTTAATTTTCAATGTCAACTAGACAGCCTGGTAGTGAAATATAAATCTGAAATTCAAAGAAGCGAATATAAGAATCATTAGTACAGAGATAACACTTCCTCTAAGAGAGTGAGTAAGAGCACTAATATTGTGTATATAGAGAGGGGAGGAGAGAGAACTAAGTCTTGAAGCAATGATGTCCAGAAGACAGGAAGAGTGGTGCCTGGGTGAGTCAGTCGGTTGATCATCTGCCTTCAGCTCAGATCATGATCGCAAGGTCCTGGGATCAAGCCCCACATTGGGCTCCCCACTCAGTGGGGAGTCTGCTTCTCCCTCTGCCCCTCCCTTCACTCATGCTCCCTTTCTCTCACTTTCTCTGAATTAAATAAATAAAATCTTTAAAAAAAAAAAGATGGGGAAAAAATTCTGGAAAAGGACAAAGAAAATCAGAAGACAGTAAAGTAAGAAAATAATCAGCATATTTCAAAACCATAAGAAAGGTCTTCAAGAGAGAGGAAATGACTAATTTTGGCAAACGCTATTTACAAGACAAGTTGGAATTGACAAAGAGATTGGGTCACAAACAAGTCATTACTGACCTTGACAAGAACATTCTTATTAAAATACCTAGTTACAAAATGGAAGAAGTAAAAACATAGATAGTAAAGGTAAATAACTCCTTCAAATTCTCACGAAGGTCAACAAGATCAAAGGAAAACAGAAAACGGGGAAATTGGATATTAGCTATAGGAAGACATATACGTGGGGTTGGAAGAATATGACGTTTTTCTTATCCATTTCTCTAGTCTCATTTTGAAATAAAAAGGAAGGCTTTTAACTAAAAGTAACGAGGGGAAAGAGGGTTAAAGCTTGGCAGAGAAGAATGTTCGTAAGAGCCATCTAAGACAGAGATCAGCAAACTTTTGTTACAAAGAGCCAGATATTTATTATTGTAGATTTTGTGAATGATTCAGTCTCTGTGACAGCTATTCAACTCAGTGTCCTTGTTGTAGTGTAAATGCAGCCACAGACAATCTATAAGCACATAAGCATGGCCGTGTTTCCATAAAATTTTATTTTCAAAATTAGGTAGCCCTGGACTTAGCTCACGGGAAATAGTTTGCAGATCCCTGATCCAGAAGAGTGAAAACCTGATGACCAGAGAAAGGCAGCTGAGTTTGCAGGAAGCTCTAAAGACGGACTTGAGGTTATGGTCATAAATACAAAGTGGGACCCGTCAGGATGGGGTGGCTTTTCTCTAGCTGTGCTGTAGGTGCTTGGGTGCAGGTGTTGTAACTGTGCTAAAGACAATGCTGAACAAGATACGAATCTTTTATCCTCAGTTTCTGCCAAAATGTGGGCTGTTCTAGTCATTTACCCTGCTCTCTGCCTTCATTCCTATAATCTTGTGCTTTCTTGTGCATGCTTGGACATCATTCTCCATTGAGCAGCCTGAGTGATTTTCTTAATTCCTCCATTAGACAGGCAGTTCCCTGCTTTCCACCCTCAGTGCCTCACAGGGAATTGTGTGTCACATTGGAAGCATGACTGCGTAGGCCTTTCAGGGTCTGGTCCCCGCTTCCTTCCAGCATCATCTTCCAACTCCTTGCTCTCTTGTTGTTACACTCTCTACACATACTCTGTCTCTGTTTCTTAAATCAAAGTTTATTCTGTCCTCAGTCTTGAAATACTCTTTCTCTGAACCTTCCCTGAATTGCCACTCTTTTTTCAAGCTCTATTTTAAATGCCTCTCCTTCTTAGATGTGTTCCCTCGGCCTTGTGAATTCTCCCCATCCTCCCTTCCCCCAAACACACCCTCCTACCCACCCAACAACCCATTACTTCTTCTGTCCTAAGACTCTACCCTTCACCTTCACTGGATTCAGTGTAATCTGTAATGATGAATTTATAGCTGATATCATGTGCTTAATAAGGTCTATATGGCCCACCAGATTATACATCCTATGAGGGCAAGATATATGTGTGATCTGTTCCACAAACACACACCCTAACCTAGCCCCTGATATAGTAGATTCATCATCACTATGGTTGATGAGTGAATTAAGGGATTCTCTCAGACTTCATGCCCCTCAGGGTTGAGAGGTGAGAAAGGACCGCCCTTGCTGCTTTCCAACTATGACTCCTTGTAATTATTCTGCTCAGGCTGCCATAATAAAATATCACATGCTGGGTAGTTTAGACAACAGAAATTCATTTTCTCACAGTTCTGGAAGGTGGAGGTCCAAGCTCAAGATGCCAGCAGGTTTCACTGCTAGTGAAGAATCTCCCCTCAATATGTAGATGGTATCTTCTTGCTGTGTCCTGACATGGAGTCCTTTTCTCTGCTCACACTCACAGAGAGGAAATGAGCCCTGGTATCTCTTCCTCTTCTTGTGGGAAAATTAGATTAGGGCCCCAACCTTAGACCTTATTTAATCTTATATCCTTAAAAGCTCTATCTCCAATTACAGTCACATCAGAAGTTAGGGTTCCTCCTAGACTGGAGGACATTCTCGCTCATTTGTTCCCACAGTACCCTGCACTTCTATTACACACTGCATATTTTTTTAACCATTAAAATAATTTATTTTGTTCACACATCTGATTATAAAATAAACTACTAAAATAACCTCTTCATTAAGTAATTTTTTTAGATTCCATAGTTTCATTTTTCTATTTTTTCAGTATTCCAAGAATCATTGTTTATGCGCCACACTCATACATACTGCATTTAACATCTGATTCCATGTCTTTTTTTCCCACTCAACACTTCAGAAGAGCAGTAATTGTATCTGTTTTGCTCAACATTCTATCCTAGTTACATTGCACACTACCCAGCACATAGGAAGACCCAAAACTACTTTTGGAATAAATGAATGAAGTTTATCTTACAAAAGAATCCTAATATTTTCTGTTCCAATTAATCACATACTTCTTGTGGAAAAAATAATCCTTTGAAGATTTTTACTTACTTTCTACAGGGAGAGATAATTTGAAAATAGAAAAAAAATATTTAATTTAAAAATGAAAATGAAAAAAAGAGGTTATAGTTTCTGAAGCTTATGAGATAGACTCCAAAATACAATGTGTAAAACTTGTTTTGCTAGCTCTTTGAACAAAACAATAAAACAGACTATTTGGGGACAATATGAAAAATATAAACACAGACTGGATATTGGAGGATATAAATAATTGTTAATTTTCTTAGTTCATGAAAATGGCACCATGATTGTTTTTTAAACTCCTTACTTATTAGAGATTAGGTACTGAAGTATTTATGGTTAAAATGATACGAGAACAATTATCGAGGATTTGTTTAAAATACTCCAGGAAGGGAAAAAAAATAGAGAAGAAGAGAGAGAAAATGAAATAGTAAAATGATATTTGTTGAAGCCCAGTGACAGTACTTGGGGATTCATCATACTATTCTTTCTATTTTTATGTTTAAAATTTTCATAATAAAAAATTTTTAAAAAGAACACAGATGAAATGGAAAGAAGTGCTATGTACAAAGTTATTGACTTTAAAAATTTTTTCCCATGCAAAATCAAAACTATGACCCTTTTGGGGGATTAATTCAGTTATAGTGATGGAGTATAATGGCAACTGGCCAAAAAATAACTTTGTTCTTTCATTTAAACTCACCAAGTTTCTGGCAGCACAGCTTGTCATACCTGTCAATTTTCAGGATCCTGGGGGCCAAAATGGAAGAATTTACATCTCACATCAAAAATCAAATCGTGTTCTGAATATATAGAAAGGCAACTTGGAAATTTTTGAAAATACCATCAAGAGCAAATACGTACAGTTTGAAAAATTATAGTGCTTTTGTATCGATTGTCGAAATTGCATGAAAGGCAGTAAAATCACCCCATTCATTCTTGAAGCGCAATCTGTCTTGAAATCTGTCGTAAAATAGAGGCTCTGTGGAATTTACCCTTTTTGGTTTTCAAATGACTGAAGTAATTGCAGTAGTAATATTAAGATAGCAAGACATCCCATTGTGACATCATATTGAGCCATTTTATATCATCATTATTTATATTTTGTAGCTATGATATAGAGATGCTCAGAAACACACTGCCCACAGGGTTCTCTATCATTGCACTATAAGCATGATTATTAAAAAAATAAATTAATAACCTAAGTGATGGAATAAAGGGAAAATAACTTTTATGGAGTATCTACTTTTTAACTATGCAAGGTTGCATTTATGCTTTCATTTAGCTTACAAATAACTTATTTACATTATCATCTATCAAGTAGAAATCATTCTATGGCTAAATTGAGAACCAGAGTGTTTTTAGCAATTTTCCCCAGGTTGCACAGTTAATAGAAGAGCCCTGATTAAAGCCCAGATGTATGGGGTTCCAAACCTATTTGCTTAACCACTAGTGCACATTGTTTATAGAACACCCACTGAGCACGGGAGAAGTGACATATGCTCTGATGAAGGTTGCAGCTTGAGGTTTTAAAAAATAGAAATTAGATCTACAAATACTGGTTGCTCGTGCGGGCAGAAAGTCTTAGTTTGGGGGGACTGCTGGAACAGAAATACAATGGGCTGGTGGCTTTAACAGTAAAAGGAGTCTGGGAAGTGCAGGGTCAAAGCTCCAGTACATTTGCGGTGTGGGGAGGATCTGCTTTCTGGTTTGCAGATGGCGGCTTCCTCACTGTGCTGTCACATAAAAGACCAACCGGGCTTGGGCGCTCTGAGGTCTCTCTATGAGGACACTAATCCCATTCATGAGGGCTCCACACTCATTCATCACATTCATGAGGGCTCCATAGCCTAATCACCTCCCAAAGGCCCCACTTCCTAATATTGTCACAATGGACATTAAAATTTCAACATGCATGGTGTGGGGGACAGGGCAAAAACACCCAGTCTATCCTATAGGGTCAAGTCTCATCATAATTCAGGGTCTGGCTCCCCCCTTGGAAGGTTCACAAAACCATTTTTTCAGGTCCACCTGAGTTAATTAGACTCAAGGCCCACTACATGACCACAGGGTCAGTATGGGTTGGTCCTAGATTAAGAATTAACTACAATATTTCTGACACACAATATCACCCAGTGCTAGTTAACATAGCTTTAAATATGAGCCGGGGGGTGGGGGCGCCTGGGTCGCTCAGTGGGTTAAAGCCTCTGCCTTTGGCTCAGGTCATGATCTCAGGGTCCTAGGATCAAGTCCCTCATCAGGCTCCCTGCTAAGCAGTTTCCTCCTCTCTCTCTCTCTGCCTGCCTCTCTGCCTACTATGATCTCTCTCTCCCTGTTAAATAAATAAAATTTAAAAAAAATATATGAGCAAGGAATCAGAACACAAGCCAACAGCAGTTGTTTCAGGATGCTCCTCACACATAAGACACAGTTTCCAGATGCCCCTTCCCAGCACCACTTGGGCTCCATTGAAAGAGATAAGATCAAAGAGAGTTGAGGACCACTTCAATCTTCAATATGGAGAAGATGCTCTCTCAGCTCCCTGTCTAGCATTTGTACTATACTGGTCATAAGATCCTTTTAAGAGTACCTGGTACTTTGGGGCATCTGGGTGGCTCAGTCATTAAGTGTCTTCCTTCAGCTCAGGTCATGATCCCAGGATCCTGGGATCAAGCCCCATATCTGGCTGCCTGCTCAGTGGGAAGCCTGCTTCTCCTTTCCCACTCCTTCTGCTTGTGTTCCCTCTCTCTCTCTGTCTCTCTCTCTGTCAAATAAATAAATAAAATCTTAAAAAAAAAAGAGAGAGAGAGAGAGAGTGTACCTGATACCTTTAATGAAAGAATATCTAACTATTTTGGAGATATTGCCACAACCTCTGTATGACTTCCAAAGTTGTGTTTATACTGAACTACATCTTTTCAGAGTAAGAAAAATACTGTCCAGTCTGTTACAATTGTATAATGAAAGGAATATTTTTAAAAATTTTGGATATCATGCAAATGAAGATACATATGTAAGAATGTATGTATGTTAAGTACGTTAAATATATCTCTTTAGGAAAATGTTTGCCCTACTGTAATGCAAACCATGGAAAACCAATGCATCAATACAGGTTGGTCAACTGTAGCAAATGTAGCTTATAGTGCAGGATGCAAATAGTGTGGGAGATTGTGGATATGAGGAAACAGGAAGTAGGTGCAACTCTCTATTCTTTCCACTCAATCTTGCTGAGAACCTAAAACTGCTCTAAAAGGAGAAACAGTTTATGAATTTAAAAGTTTCATCAGCAGATTTTATCCATAAAACATAAATATTCAATTGCTTAATTGATTTAATGTGATTTAATTAACTATTTATGTATAGATATGGTTGATAAAATATTCATCTTTTGAAAAGTTAAAGATAAAATTCATTTTTGTTAAAGTAAACTAACATATACGTGAATAAACATCTTCATATTATAAAATATTATTAACTTTTCATTAACTTTTATTGGTGATCTTTTGTTTCAGAGATAAAAACAAATTTATTGTTCTTTTCAGCACAAAGAAACCACCACTAAAGGAAATCTTTTCACACTAATTTCAGCTTTCCTGTTACTTCCAAAGATTCTATCCATATGAATCTGTGTAATTCAAAAGCAAACCAATTATTTCAGTCTTTTCATATGCTTATATTTTAGAATCAGATCAGTGAACTGAACTGGTTATTGGGTAAATTCAAAAAGAGATCAAAGTTTCTAATAAAATATCCAATGAAGAAAATTTCCAGCAGGGTAGACCAAAGGCTAGATTGAATGTAATTCTATGGAAAAATAGAATAAAATACTACTACAGTCAATTTAAATAATAATGCCTCTATTAAACTATAATGCATTAGAATGTAGTTCTATTTCAGGCTCCTGTGGATTACTTAGAAGAAATAAAATCCTATTTAAGCCACTTTGTAGTTTTCAGGAATATGAGAATTACTGAGACTTAAAACATGGAAATTTTAAATAGGTATACCTAACAGTAGCCCCTCCCCAGTTCCAAAATTTGCTATTTTTGTAGCCATTTGTTCATTTTTTTGAACCAATGGCTTGAAGGTCTGTTTGCCATAGCCCCTCACCCCCAGTGGGAATTACTGACCTGGGGGAAGAGGGGTAGAGGTCATGGCAGGGAAAGGAATAGAAACAAAATACTTGATTAATTTCTTCCCAGGCCATCCTTTCTTCCCATTTCCCATTTCTATGGTAGTTGAAAGCATAATAATGACTGTGTGTCTAAACAGAACTAAATTGCAAATAGGTCACATCTCTTGTGATTTTCAGAGCAATATTGGAAACTATAAAGAATATATAAGCAAGTGCCAAGATTCCTGTTGCTGTGCTCAAACTCCAAAATCTAACTATTAGTAAGACCTAAAAAAAGAATCCTGGAAGATATGATATATATGATGTTTCAGTTATCTGTTAAAATTTAAAAATACATGTTTTGTAGTCTTATGTTTCTTCTAAGCCAAATAACCACTTGATTTCCAAAATCAGTGTTATCTCTGAGAGGCACAATTTTTGAATTTTTTAAGAAAAATATTTAATTCCACAGGTAAAACACTTTTTCTTTTATCTTTTAAGATACATGTGTATACATCGAACAACTGAGCATTATGATTATTATTCTTTATCCTTTTAAAGTGCCATTCTAGGGAATGAGCACGTGGACTTCCTAAATTATTTTCCTTATCAACACAGCTAGCCCCAACTTGTTCTTCAATATCACAGTAATTTAACAGCTGAGCTGGCAGCAAGACATGGGCCAGAGCTACAATGAAAGTGAGAACCAAAGTCTTTTTAGTGAGGACTAAAATGCTGTTTTTGCATTTTACAGTGGCTTTGCAGCTGCCATTCATCAAATCCCAACAGGATGCCTGTGACCGATACAGCAATTTTCTATTTTTATAGACAATCGGAACCTTCTACAAACTAAATGGGACTTTCCAATAAAAAGCCAACAATGTAATCTTTCATCAATGGCTCACCCAACACCTATGTGTGTTAATCAGAATGAGGCAAAGTTCTTCTTTAATTTAAGTGATCATTATTGTCGTAACAAGTCTAAAACAAGCATAGAGTAATTGTGGAGGAGGCAAACCAAATGGAGTTCTTAGGTTGTCAAGTCTTACTCCTTTACCACATATCCAGTATAGTCTTGTTTGTTTGGTTTTTCCAATTGATTTATACAACATTAAATCCACAAAGCAGGTATTTCCTAGTATTGGTATGTTGTTCACAACACATTGCCAAAAGAGATCCTGAAAACCAAGCTAAGTCTGAAGGCATCTGATGTGACCACCTCTTGGCACATTGAATTGCTTCCAAGTGGAAAACTACTCAGAATCTCTTAAAACACAGTGATTTCAAATAAACAGTCTAGGAAGCAATACTGATACCAGAATAAATAGCCACCTACAAGTGTGTGCATATATTCTGTCCCAAAATACTTTTGGTGAGTCCTTAGATATGTTCTCCCATGGGTTTCACTTTGAAGATTACGTAGGCCTTATAAAAAGGCTGTATCATTGAACTTTATATATTAGTTGTCTATTGCTGTATAACTAATTATGGATATCAAAAGTACACATTATGCCACTTTGCTTTTATGAAAGACTTACATCAGTACCTGTTTGGGTTTGCCAAAAAGAAATCCAAAGAGGATTTTTGCTTTTATGGAAAAAAATCAGAAAATTGAAAGGAACATTCACTGTTTTGCAACGGGCTGTTGCAGGGTCAAGGCCCCTGGAGCAACAGAGATGCCCTGCCGAGCTCCTCCCTCAGGAACCACACTCAACAACTCAGCCTCGAGACTCCATAGCTTTGAACTGGTCTGGGAACATTTGTGTTTTATCTCAACTGATTCTGTGAACTCATTAGGAAGATCTGTGCTAAGGTATCAGAAAAACCTACTTGCTAAAGATGTCAGAGAGGTTATTTTTTAGGTCTGGAAATGCTCAACAATGTTTCCATATCAATGAATGGTAATTACTTCTTTGCTTGATGCCATTTCAGCTTACTAGAGTTCTTATAAAAATGCTCTATTTTCAGGTAGCTGGAAAACCTGGATGATAAAACTTGGTAACTTAAAACAGAAGACATTTATAGTCAATTCTCATTATCTGTAGTAGGTGTATTCTATAAAGTCGCTGTAAAAATGGAATAAATGAATACTGAGCCATTGCTCCTAGGGGGAAACACAGGCTTAGGCCCCTCTGAGCTTCTGGTCACAAACTTTTCAACAACCAATCAATACATAACTTTGTTTTTGTATGTTATTGCTTAAAAGCACCTTATTCCTGATATATATAGTTGATTCATTAACACTAAACTCATGGCCAACAGCACTATAACTCACGCCCGAAGAAAGCTTATCTAACTCTTGCATTTTCTCCGTAAGGGGTATCATAGCCTTCTCGTGAGCAAAAACACTAGAAAGCCCTCCCACATCATGCTCAGGGCCATTTTAAACAGTGAAATCACCACCAAAAAGCACAAAAATGCAGAAAATAGAGTACCAAATAGACCATGGAAAAGATACTTGTTTATAATATGAGAGCTGATATAGGATGGCAGAGCTCAGCTGGGGACAAGGACATGGACATTGGGCCACTCAAATTTTTCACAGCTCTGTGCATGTCTGTAAATGACTGTAAATGTGTCGTGAGTATTGATTTGGGGGTTACAACTGTAGTTTAGCAAGTAGGCAAATTTTCAAATACAGAATCTGTGAATAATGATAGATTGTATTTTTTGCAATCTCTGTAAGACAGGAATCTGGGAGCAGCTTAGCTAATTCATACTCATTCCACAAAATTGAGTTTATGATACTTCCCCTTAGAAGACTTTCTTAATTAAGACTGAATTAAGTCACCTCCTTTTATGTTCTTTTTGCCTATTTTTATCACATTGCTTATAAGAGTAAACCATAATGTCATAGTAAAGTCTTTCTCAATACTCAATTGTAAGCTCCTCTAAGGCAGAAGCTATGTCTTATTCATCATTATGTTTCCAGTATCTTACACAAGAGTTGCCTCAAGGGACAATAATTCCTAAATGGCTCAATAAATTAATTAATTTCCTTTTACCTAATAGTGCAAGTAATGTCAACATGAACATACCAAAGTACCTCTCAACTGCAAAGAAATATTGTATATTTAAATTTTAGTTATTAATGAAATTAACACTATGCTTCTTCAAGTATTAGCTCTGAAGACTAATTTGCATCAAAAAATTTAAAAATATCGTACAAGTATTAATGGATTGAGATAGCTGAAAAAGAAGAAAGCTGGTAATATAGCAAATGATCATTGTTAATTTAAAATTAGTCAAATTTGGGGCTGCTAAAAAATTTACTCAAGTTACTGTCAAAGTCTGGAAGGACTTCTACCCTCCTTGAAAGCTAACAAGTTAGCCTGCTGTATTTCATGGAGAGAGAACACAAATTAACAACAGCAGGAATGAAAAGGAGGAAGTAATTAGAAATACTAAAATTATTAAAATGATTATAAGAGAATATTTTTAGCAACTTTATGCCAATGAATTTTATAACTTAGATGAAATGGACAATTTCATCTTACACAAAAAGAAATAGAAAATGCAAGAGACCCATACCTATTAAGGAAATTAATATCAAATTCTTCCCACAAAGAACTGTAGACTCAGCTTCACTGTTGAATTCTACCATGCATTTAAGAAAAAAATAATGCCTATCACACACAAACTTTCAGAATTTAGTTAAAGAGAGAACATTTTCCAATCCACTTTATAAAATCAGAATAAGCTTATCGTTAAAGTATTACAAGAAAAAAATACAGGCCAATATCTCTATTAAAATAGAGAAAAATGACTAGAATAAAGGAATTAATCAAGTTCACAGGATTCAAAATAAATATATAAAAATGATTTGCATTCCTATCTACTTAGCAAAAACAATACCATTAAAGTATCATAAAAAGTATTGCAATGAAATCAAGTGAAAGATATATGCAACCTGTATACTGAAAATAGAAAACATCATTTAAAGAAATTAATGATGACCTTAAAGTATAGATTTGCCATTTTATAAATTGGAAGTTTCAATATTTTAGAGACGTCCATTCTCTCTAAATTGCCCTATGGATTCAACAAAATCCCAACAGTATTTCTAGTAGAAATTGGTTAGAAGATTTTAAAATTTGTATGGAAATGTAAAGAATCTACAAAATCCTCCTGAAAAAAATGAAATTATTGAATGAATTATACAAGCTGATTTCAAACTTTATAACTGGGACAGTGTCATATTGGTGTAAGATCCATGCATAGAAAAGAGTCCAAAAATAGACTCAATTGCTGACTAAATTGGCCAATTGATAAATGAATTGGGAAATAAAAGAGGTTTTGTTGACAAATGTTGATGAAAATACCTATATGAAATATGATCATTTGTGATCAGAGAAATATAAATTAAAATGAAAAGCATAGATATCTGGTCACATCTACTAGAATGCCAAATAAACAAAATATACTAAAAATAGCACAGAATATGGAATAGTTGAAACTCTCACACAGTGCTGTTGAGAGTATAAAATGGAAAACACTTTGGAGAATTGTTTGCTAGTTTATTAAAATTAAGCATACATCTAGTCTACAACCCAACAATCCCATTCTTTGATATTAACATAAAATAAAAATACATAGCTGCAAGAAGCTTTGTATAAGAATATCACAGTTTTACTCATAATAGCCAAAACCAGGAAACAACCCAAGAGCCTGACAATAGGAGAATGGACAAATTGAGATAGTTTCCTACAATGGAATACTACTCAGCAATGTAAAAGAACGAGCTATCAATACACACAACTTTCCCAAAATTGTTTGTTAAAATAAAAAGCCCAGACACAGAAGAACGCATTTAGCATGATACCATTTACACACATTATGAAGATTAATGAAGCCAGTCGATGATAATAGAATTCATAAAATCATTGCCTAGAGAAGAGTTGAAATCAACTAGAAAGGGACATGAGGGAATTTTCTGAGGTAATGAAAATGTTCCAGATACTATTTTGTGCTGTGATTTCACCAGTACATGAAATAGTCAAAGCATATCAAAGTGAACTTTTAACATTTGTACATTTTATTGCATTCCAATTATGAATCAATTTTAAAAACACTGAATTTGGGATACCTGGGTGGCTCAGTTGGTTAAGGGGCTGCCTTCAGCTCAGGTCATGATCCCAGCATCCTGGGATCAAGTCCCACATGGGGCTCCTTGCTCAGCGGAGAGCCTGCTTCTCCCTCTCCCTCTGCCTGCCGCTCCCCCTGCTTGTGCCCTTGCTCTCTCTCTGGCAAATGTATAAATAAAATCTTTTAAAAATATAAATAGATAGATAGATAGATAGATAGATAGATAGATAGATAGATAGATAGATAGATAAAAACACTGAATTCACTTTATCCCTGAAACTGATTTTACTCTACTGTTTTCTTTTGTGTTCAATGAGAGTACAAATAGTTGCTTCATCCAAAAACCTAGGAATTTTCTTTGAACCTACCCTCTACAGACTGTTTCCTGTCATCAAATCTTCTTGAATCTCTCTTATAAATACTTCTCAAATCCATCTACAACTTTCCATCAGACTGCTAGCACCTTTCCCCAAATTATCATCACAATGTATTTGGACTAACTGGTTCCTATGCCTTCACTGTTGCCTTGTAATATACTTGATACAATTTATATAGGGCAATATCTCATAAGTACAAATGTATTGAAACATTTAAGATTTCCACATTGATCTTATAAAAAAATAACATATTTCATACTGTGCCTATTTCCTACAAAGCTGTACATAGCTAGAGACTAAGTTTCTCTCTAATACTTCTATGAAGAACAAGCAATAACCTATCCTCACAGATGTATAACAAAAAGCAATACTAACAATTTATTGACCCAGAATTTTGTCAGGAGTTGTACTAGGTGATTATATACACAATCTCTAATTTCATCAACCTCCAATGAAGAAATAAAAGTTTAGAAACATTAGTAACTTCCAGAAGATTAAGTTTATGTGTAATGAACCTGAAATTTAAATTCAGGTTTGTCTGGCTCCAAAGTCTGTCTGCTGAATTTCAATGATATTACTGGGAGCTGCATTCATAGATCTTTGGCTGCATATAGCTGTGATTTAAATGGCTGAGTATGATAATTACAGGAGCTATAACAGCTGGATCAATACCAACTGTTTTTCTTATAATTCTTAGTGATTGGCTCCCAATAAATAACATTTGGATGGGAACTCCACAATAATGGGGTCTCCATGTGGATCAATTTATGTGTTCTCTTTTGTAAATCACCATAACAATAGAAGTAATATGGGAATGTTGCCAAAAAGCAGCAGAGTCCACATAATTTATTAGAAGACCACAAAGGAGTATTTTCTAAAGTCAAGAAAGTATGAAAATCATTCTAATTGTCAATTTCTGGGAAAACAATGGAAAGGGAAGTCCTTGAAATATTTCAAAACCCTAAATGAGAATGTAGTCTTTTGGATCATTGGCCAATATGCTTACGTGATCCTTCAATTCCATATACTCTGCAACACCATTTAAACCCCACTTCAATAAAGAGAAATAGAAAACAGACCACAGAAACAACAGAAATATACTGATACCCATACTAGAACTTGAGAGACATTGGAAAGACATGCTCAAGGAAAAAACAATCACCACTGAACACTAAAAGTATAACGAATATTTCTATTTTTTCTCAAGTTTTTCATTTTAATTCCAGTATAATTAACATACAGTGTTATATTAGTTTCAGGTGTACAATATAGTAATTCAACAATTCTGTACATGACTCGGTGCTCCATCATGATAAGTGTCCTCTTCATTCCCTTTACCTCTTTAACCCATCCCCACCTACCACCCCTCTGGTAACCATCAGCTTGTTCTCTATAGTTAAGTCTGTTTCTTGGTTTGTCTCTCTCTCTCTCTTTTTCCCCCTTTGTTCATTTGTTTTTTTCTTAAATTCCACATATAAGTGAAATCATATGGTATTTGTCTTTCTCTGGCTGACATATTTCACTTAGCATTATATTCTCTAGCCCATTCATGTCATTGCAAATGGCAAGACTTCATTTCTTTGTATGGCTGAATAATATTCCATTCCATATTCCATTCTGTATATATATATATATATATATATATATATATATATATATAATTTATATATACTTATATATATATAAAACATTACATTTTCTGTATCCATTTATCTATCAATAGACACACTGTGTCCATAATTTGGCTATTGAAATGATGCTGCAACAAACGTAAGGATGCATATACTCTTCCAAATTAGTATTTTTGTATTCCCTGGGTAAATACTCAGTAGTGCAATTACTGGATCATAGGATATTTCTATTTTAAATTTTTTGAGGAACTTCCATACTGTTTTCCACAGTGGTTGCACCAATTTGCATTCCCACCAACAGTGCACAAGAGTTCCTTTTTCTCCACATCCTGGCCAACATTTGTTTGTGTGTTTTTTATTTTAGCCACTCTCACAGATGTGAGGTGATAACTCATTGTGGTTTTGATTTGTATTTCTCTGATGATGAGTGATGTTGAGCATCTTTTCACGTGTCCATTAGCCATTTGTTTGTCTTCTCTGAAGAAATGTCAATTATTTGTGTTTTGGAAGCTTAGTTGTAAAAATTCTTTATATATCCTTTAATAGGTTGTCTTTTGGGTTTGTTGAAGATTTTTTTTAATATATATAGTGCCAAAAGATTAGTTTTGCTTTTATTTCCCTTGTCTCAGGAGACATATTAAGAAAAATATTGGTATGGTATATGTCAGAGGAATTACTGCCTGTGATATCCTCTAGGATGGATTTTTATGGTTTTATGTCTAACATTTAGGTCTTTAATTCATTTTGAGTTTGTTTTGCTTATGATATAAGACAGTGGCACAGTTTTCCAACACCATTTGTTGAAGAAACTTTTTCCCATTGCATATTCTTGCCTCTTTTGTCGAAGATTAACTGACCATATAATCGTGGGTTTGTCTGGGCTTTCTATCCTGTTGCATTGATCTATGTGTCTGTTTTTGTGCCAGTACCATAGTGTTTTGATCACTACAGCTTTGTAGTATAACCTGAAATCCGAACTGTAATACCTTTCACTTTGTTTTTCCTTTTCAAGATTGTTTTGGCTTTTCAGGGTTTTTTGTGGTTCCATACAAATTTTAGGAGTATTTGTTCTAGTTCTGTGAAAAATGCTATTGGTATTTTGTTAGGGATTGCATTAAATCTGTAGATTACTTAAAATGTATGGAAATTTTAGAAATATTTGTTTCTCCAATTCATGAGGATGGAATCTCCACTTGTGCCATCTCAAATTTCTTTCATCAATGTTTTATAGTTTTGAGAGTAAGGTCTTTTGCCTCCTTAATGAAGGTTATTCCTCAGTATTTTACTATTTTTAGTACAGTTGTAAATAGTATTGTTTTATTAATTTTGCTTTCTATTTCTTTGTTATTAGTGTATAGAAATGCAATGGACTTCTGTACATTGATTTTTTTATCCCACGACTTTACTAAATTCATTCATCAGTTCTAATAGTTTCTTGGTGGAGTTTTTTGAGTTTTATACATATAGTATCATGTCTTCTGAAAATAGTGAAAGTTTTGCTTCCAAATACATTTCTGTTTTTTTAGAGTGTGCCAAAAGTAAGAAATTTTATAGTAATAGACAAACTCATCTCAGTCATTTGGGTTTGGGAGGCTCACTTTTTTTTCTCATTTATGCTTTAATATAAATCTTGTGCAAAGTGACAGTGGAAGAAGGAAGAACATTGATATGACTTGGCTTAAGTTAGGTGTTGCATTTCATGTCATAGCCAAGAGAAAATAATAATGCAGAAAACACTGAGGTGTATAGGATCCTGTTAACAAAGTGATGACTCAGTGGTTCATGTACAAACTTTGGAGAGAAGTTTAAAATGTAATGTATGTAAAAATACATCAGTTGATACAATCTCACTTTGGAAGACATATTATCTTATAATAACCATGAATTTCTACAGGTCCTGAATGGTAGATATTTTGGAGGATACAATCACAATGAATCAAGAGACATCAACTGGCACTTAGTTCCTAACTAAATTCTTACTTTTATATAAAATAAGCTGTGTTATTAGAGTCTCATTTTGATTATCAGTAAAAGTACTCTTCAAAAGATTGCGTCACAGAAATGGAGAAATATAAACTTTTTTTTTCAGAAAAGCTGTAAGTGAATATTATGCTTTTGCTCCAATGTAAGGGTCTATTTCAGACTGAAGAAACAATAGATCAGAATTAACCAATCATGTTGCACTATGGAAAAATATTTCATTAACAGAATGTAAATATGTCTTATATTTGCATTAAAGATGGTTTCATGAAGCTAGAGTCAGTTTCTCTATAAGATGTGAGTGTGCTAGTATAAGCAAATATTATTCAGATTGAATAATTCATTCTCCAGTTTGTAACAGAATGCTCATACACAGAGTCAGAAGTTTTCATCAGAGTTGAACAAATGGTCTGTTATGGACTGAATGTTTGTATCCCCCAAATTCATATGTTGAAGACCTAACCCCCAATGCTGTAATAAAACAGGGCTTCTAAGGAAATAATTTAGGTTAAATGAGGGCATAAAGGTAAGTCCTTACTTCCATAGAATTTGTGTCCTTATACCAAGAGACACCAGAATTCACTCACACTCTCTTTCTCTTACTCCCTTTGTCTCTTTCTCTGTCTCTGTCTCTCCCCCACCTTCCCTGCACACCAAGGAAAGGCCATATGAGTATATAGTGAGAGGAAGCTGTCCACAAGCCAGGACACCTTCACCAGACACCAAATTTGCTGACACCTTGATCTTGGACTTTCCAGCCTCCAGAGGTGAGAAAATAAATTTCTGTTCTTTAAACCAACCGGTCTGTATTTTATTATAGCAGTCCTAACTGACTAATACATGGTCACTTCCATTTCAAGGTGCCTAGAATTACATATGCAAAGAAATACACATATCTTTTCTCTAAGAAAAGTCATAAGAAATTGTTTAGTGATGTTAAGTCTTTGAAAAGTATGTTTATTGTTTATATTTAGTCAAGGTCATTATGGATATAAGAACTTCCTTAAAAGAATTTCAAATAATTGCAATTGAGCATGAAAGCATCACCTCAAAGTAAATCCCTGCATATGTAATCTTCCTGAATTTAATAACCAGAATGCATCATTTCACTATATCAACATGTTTTCCATTGGCAAATATTTTCTCTTCTTCTTGCATAACTACTTGGTACTAATGAAGGCTAAGGGACTGGCATGAAAGCCTAAACATATCTACATCTGAGTAAACGTATTGGAAAAAACCAATTTATTTTTTCAAAGAAGACACTATCTTCTGGCAATAACCAGAAGAAATATTGATAATTCATTATTGTTTATATACAAATCTGAGAAGTACCCTGCAATTCTGAAATCATTTTCCATAAGAACCTCAGCAAACTACACAAAATATATTTAACTTGAATAACAAGAATATTTTTAAATCAAAGTACCTCTAGGACACTTACAGTAGAGGTATATTTGAAATGAATTGAGTTGATTTGAATTAAATTCAATATCCTATTTCTTCCCATAAAAATGTAAGATATAATGACAGCAACTTATTTACCAAGTATGGTAATTATGTAGAACTTATCATCTAATAAATACCCCCCAAACCAAATATTTATTTTTTAAGTATTTTTTTTATCTTAACATAATACATTTTCAAAAGCAGGAAGTTGAAGTTGGTACAATACTATTAACTAAGGTACAGATCACATTTAGATTTGATCAGTTTTTATAACAAGCACAGATTTTTTTATAGCTTTATTAAAGTATAATTGATACACAAAAACCTGCACATATTTAATGTATACAATGTGATGAGTTTGGACGTATGTCTGCACCTGTGATCCCATCACAAAAACATGGAACGCTTCACAAATTTGCCTGTCATCCTTGTGCGGGGGCCATGCTGATCTTCTCTTTATCATCTATAAATTTATCAATTTTTTGGCATGTATATTGACAAGGATTATTTCTCATTGCTAAAAGTTATCTACTACTTGCAAAGGATTTTTTTAGTTTTTAAAGTTTTTTTGTTTTTTTTTTGTTTTTTGATGAAATGTAAGAACACATTTCATTCAGGAACTGTTACAACAGAGGAAAAGAGACCTCAGTATAGAACTGAGTTTGGTTCCAAATACAACATGGACAGGAGAAATGTATAGCCAAGTGGTAGGGTGGAGGTCAGTGGCTAGAAAGGCACTAAGAGGAAACGTCAAGGATAACGGAAGAGCCTGGTAAACCGACTTGATAGGATTCTTGCTGAGGTCAGGCCAGAGTGACCAGACACTAAGGAGTGGGGAGAAGGAATCTGACCAGATATCAAGGGTGATCACATACCAAGATGAGGAATTCTTGCTACAGGGGGCGATGCAGACCCCACAAGGACAGACACTGAAGGAAGGAGTCTGGGGAAGAATTAGTGGCGCTGGCTGGAACTAGGTTGGGAAGAGAGTTTGTGTCCACAAAGAAGCCTCCGAATACTCTTCTTTAAATCAGATCCAACAAAATATAATTAGGTGAAGGCAAAGGGGTTTGTGCAGGTAGGATTTTCTCCAAATGGCACACCTATATTCTTATTAAATGAATAAATTTCAAATAATTCACAGAGTTGACAAATAGAGAGAAGAGGGGTCTAAATACATACCAGAGAGCCAAGAAATTCTTTCCATAAAACTCCAGCAATCAAGTCACCCACTCTAAAATATATAAGCCTGCATCTGCCACACACTCTCTAGAGAATAGGTTTTAAGTTACAGGATATGGTACTGGCAAATTCTACTTCTACTGACAAACCCAATGGAACTAGCTATTTGTCTAATTCAAAGTGCAGTTATGACATGAAAAGCCATAGCTCATTCCCCAATTCCACCAAAGCAAAAAAGAAATAAGTTCAAAGAAGAATGCCCAAACCTAGAATAAGCAAATGTTTCTGAGGTTACATGTCATTTTACCGCTCTCTCACTTCTAATGTTTTAGCAGGTATTACTGAATATACCATCAAACTACCTCATTGTAATTTAGTCTCTGATAAAACACTTTACCATCTGGCCAACTTCTTTCCAACACTTTCATCGGTTTTCCCAAACTGATAGCAAAAGAGAGTCATTTGTTTCATCTCTTGATCTCCTTTTTTACATCACATTGAGTTATTCCCATTTAATACATCTCATGAGCTGATACTACAGAATGTGAAGGAATGCAAATGATCTGGCTGGTACAATTGGAAAAAAATTATAATTGCCATGAAATGAACAAGGGGCCTCTAATTATACACATTAATAGGACAAAGATGCACAGTGTTCTGCTTATGATGGTTTAATGACATCAGTTTAATGGCTGGGATTTCTAGCATTTCCCCCATTATGCTGTATGTCATATTAGGCAATTAGTAAATGTGTTCAAATTGCGCAGGGTGGTTTTAAAATCCAACCCATACTTGTGCCAATATGTGTTTCCTTTTCTTTACATTCTCTATGATAGGCATTACCTGTAACGCCCATGACTACCACTCAGTAAATAAGACGGGTATCACTTTTCCATCAGAACACTGCTAATAGCTTCATACTGAAGTATTTCTCCTCAGATGGACCTGGATTTAACATGTGGGTCTAATATTTTTGTTGTCATCTATCCTCTAAAATAAATAGAGATTTATTTAACAAAGTCTAGAAAAGCTTATGGAAATGCATCCAATCAGATGTGACACTTACAGGACACATAGGGGCAATAATATCCAAAAAATAGGAAAGAAAAGTAAAGCAGGAAAATTACTTTTCATACTTCAAGTAAGAGAAATGCTATTCCATTGCTATACTGAAAAGCAATATCCACAATATGACTGAAAAGCAGCATCTACAAATAATTTCACAATTGTATATGCAAAGTTTATTTGGTCAAAAACTTTTCTTTAATGTGTCTGATAAATATTTATCCCAAATGGAATAGAAAATTGAAAAAAAATGTAGTGATTTTTTTTCTATCTCTTTTTAGATACTTTGATTCATGGCATAAGTTCTCTTTATGATTTTTTTTTCCGAATAAAATTGTTTCATCTGCATAACCTAGCGATTTTATGACCCCTGGAAGCATTTTCTCCAGGTGCAGTCTCTAATATGACTTTAGTATTTCAGATTTTTCTTCTTTTATAATTTCAGGCATTTGGAGAACCAGAGGGAAATCTTGACAGTCAAAAAGGTCATCAGTAGACGGCACTACAATTTTATAGTTCAGTGATGTAAACCATTACTCTTTTCAAGCATTCAAAAGATCATGCCAACCTCCATCAGACTGCCATTGGAAAAGATCTTCCATTACATTTCTGTAAATTGGACACCAAGAGCAGATTTTACATGATTATATCTTGTAAACGCAGAATTTAAAGCCCTGAATCATTGTGATTACTTTATCATGGTTGAAGCTGAGTTTCCACCAATAACGTGTAAAGTACTGGGCTAAGCACTCTGATGGATACAATGAATAAGGAATGAGCGTACATTTAATTTGGAAGATTGCATATGAAAAGTTAGCTAAAAATGCAGTGTGGAGGGAAGAGAAATACGAAATGGGTTGGTACTCTATGACTAGCAGTGTGATATTGGCCAAATATTCAATACTAGTGAACTGAATTTTCCATGTTTTAAGTGACTTAACCAGGCAAACATGCAAAGGCTATTGTTAAGATAAACTGGTGCCATATAAAATGGTGTGTAATCTGGAGATACATCTTTGGTTTTGTTTGTTTTTAATACTGAAAAAAAAAAACAAAAACAGGTGAATAGAGAGGAATTGGGGATTAGTCCTGGTCTGCCTAAGAGACTGAAGAAAAGAAAATGAAGCTAGAGACAGATATAGACCTGTTTGTAAGAGGGTGGGGAGTTAGTAAAGAAAGGTCATATTGGTGGCTCAGACTCCTCTCTCTCTGAAACAGAAGTCAATATTATCTCTAAGTTTAAAGAAGAACAAGGTAAAATGCATGACGTACAGATGGAAAGATCAAGATCGTTGTTGAAACAAATCAGAGAGCAGCTGTTAATCTGTTAATGTGTGATTGCCTCTGATTTTAAAACTGAACAGGTATAGGGAAATAGAAGGAAATTTTTTTAAAGATTTTATTTATTTATTTGACAGAGAGAGAGATCACAAGTAGGCAGAAAGGCAGGCAGAGGCAGAGGGGCGGAAGCAGGCTCCCTGCTGAGCAGAGAGCCTGATGACGGGGCTCCATCTCAGGACCCTGAGATTATGACCTGAGCCGAAGGCAGAGAGGCTTTAACCCACTGAGCCACCCAGGTGCCCTTAGAAGGAAATTTTTCATGAGTTTTCATTTGCAAGGGGATTTCAGAGGATGATGTAGAAGGTCAGGGAGGCAAAGGACCTGAGGCTGTTAGCTAAAGGACACTTGAAGTGAACGGGCTGTTGAGAAAAGGAAGGAATACTGAAGTCCAGAACTAGAAGGCAAAGTTGGATGTCAAGAGATTGAATTCCCAACAAGATCAAAGAACAAGAGTGCGGGGAATGCGGGGAAGGTGTCTGAAAAAAAAAAAAAAAAGGATGCTATAATTGGCAAGAAAGATAATGGAGTTTAAGCCTTCTAATCCACTTCAGGTGAGGGCAATGTTCAGGAAAAGGCTGTGGAGATAAGTCCCTGGAGAGAAATATAAGGGAGAGACATGGGCATAGAGGAAATAAGAAGCCACGAGAATTGAGATATTTGGGGTGATTGATATGGTGAAATCACATAGGGTAATAGAAAGTGAAGGGATGGGGATGACTGGAACATAGGAGTCGTTTTACCTCAATAAATGCCTGAAATGTGAATGAAAATTTGCATTTTTATACTTATGTAAATTTATGGAACTTTACATAAATGTAAATGAAAAGTAAATGATAGAAAGGATACAGACTTCATAGCAAATGGTTCAACTCTCATATTGAAAAGTTTTTGTGTGAGTTGGAAAGTCTTACAGAATGACAATACTACTCCCAGTCTTGAAAAAAGTGAGAAGCCCCAGGAAATGAGCCTTTCCACTGAAAAGACCTGCAAAGGAAATAAGGATCTCAGGAAATAACCAGAGTATTCTGATTATTCCCAGAAATAATCATGTTTCTATGATAAAATACAGATAATATAAACTTCTATAATGTAATATGATCAAATGTACTATTTATAATTCTGAAAATGTTTCTAGCCAGACAATAAAAAATTATAGAACCTGGTATACTACTTGTTAGCTTAGGAGTTCAAATAAGTATTGAATCATGCTGAATCATACTGACAAAACATTAATTACATTAACTTAATGACATTAACATTTGCCTCTTTTTATCCCCTCCCTTTGTCTAATTGTGACATTTGTTACATGAACTAAATTAATTCTTGACATATTATGTTTCTTTGCATTATGGCTTTTGTCAAACAGTTTTGCTTCTATTGTCCATTATGTTTCTACATCTGGATTTGGAATGTACATTAGTATGATAAAATGGTTTCCCTGTCATTTTCCCATGAGCTGTTTCTCATTTGGTTAAATACCTCTTCAGGGGGCTGAGACTCCATTGATTTCAAAGTGAGACCAGCATGCTGATGAGATTTTTAGACCATATTGAATAATGAAAAATTGGGCTCTTCATCGGTCTTCCCCAAGAGGAATTCAGTAGAGCCAACGAAAGAAAACACCAGTGAAAAAATATAGAAACCAAGGGACAGCAGGTAGAAGAATTAGTCATGGTTGCTCTGGAGTATAAAATTTTACTTTCAATACACTGCCAAAAATACTGAATGATTTAATATAACATGTTAGTCTAGCTTTTACAAAAAAAAAATGGGTTTCTGAGATTTTCTTTCTTTCATACCCCTGTGTTTTCTTGACATTTTTTTTTACCTGGTTCCAGTTTCCTTAGATACTTGCTGGGGACAGCATTTTTAGAGAACTTTGCCAAGACTTACACACATGAGTCCTATTGACCTTGATCAAGACCACAAGGCAAAATCTCCTGTCCTTAACTTTGAAAATAAACTTGATATTTCCACTCATATTTTCATCTGGTTTTGTTATTCCACATATGAGAATTATCTCTCTGAGAGGTTTGATTTACTTCTATTAATTATTATTCAAAAATATACCCTGTGAAACAATTGCAACCAAATACCAATCGAATGAAAACAGATGGTAATGTAATCTTGAGAAAGAATTTTGCCCCCCAGGGAGGCCAGTGGGAGGATATACTATAGACAGAATTTTCTTACATTGCCCTCAGAAAGTTAACATTAAAAGTGACTGAAATAAGGTTTGCTAGTATCTCTCAGTTTGAAACATGTTTATATTTCTAAGGTAAAGCATTTATAAAAATAATCCAGAAATTCCACAGCTTAAGTAAATTACTTTGCTTTGTGGTCTCGTAATTACATTGGGTCCATGCCAGACCAAGGAAAAAAAAGCACCCAATGAATTAGAAAATATGACATAAGAATGATAAAAGTTTGAGAACTGAACAAAATTTGAAGAACTCATTAAATATTTCCCTCAGTTATTAGGACGTTTTTGACTTTTGTCATTCCAGCTCTTTGTAGATTTTACCCATTCAAGATCAAAAGAGTTGGTCAATTTCATCAGCTCCTTTAAAAAGTGCATGCGAGGGGCGCCTGGGTGGCTCAGCTGGTTAAGAATCTAACTTGATCCCAGCTCAGGTCTTGATCTCAGGGTCATGAGTTCAAGCCTGTGTTGGGTTCCACGCTGGATGTGCAGCTACCTTGAATGAATAAATGAATGAATAAATAAATAAATCACACTTGGCTAAATTTAAAAAAATTCATCTAAAAAGTGAAAAGAATTCTAAATATCTGAGGACATTACTTTTCACCACGTTAAGAGTGGGTCCTTTGTTCTCATTATCATCCACTAAAAAGGTGCTGAAGTGAGAGGCTGCTCTGGAAAAGCAGGCCTCCAGGGCACAAGATGAAGACGTAAAGTCAGGTTCTCCAGATATTAATCACTCCAAAATGCCTCTGCCTGAAAAGCCTAGTCCAAGATCCCCATGAGGCAATGTACTTAACACCTCCCAAACTCCCTTTTCAGTGCAGATTACCCACTACACTTACGGTGCCAGATGGAATCTTGAAAAAGTGTTGCAATGCAATCAGGCATCAAAGTTAAAATGAATTTTACAAACAGCATTAAGGCTAACTACATTTCCAAACCACTTTTGGCATATTTCTTGGGTCTCCTCCATTCATTTTGCCAGCAGTCGTTGATTTAAAAGGTTATGCGAATGTGTGTATTTTTTCCTAATGTAACATTTACAGAGAAAGCATTTATGTAAATAAACCTTTGGAAAATGAGGCTGTTATGATTAAAGCACAAATATGGGCATATGCCATGGAAAATACTATTCTTTTTCTCTAATACTATGCTAAGGAAAGTTATTTAAATAAATTTCAAGTAAACATTTTATACATACAATCAGTATTGAAGACACTCAATTTTCCACAATATTATTTTAAAAGGTATGAGTGCTTTTAGACTGGAAATATCGATCAGACTTTTCCTGGTACAAAGATCAGAGAGAGCACATATGTTCTCATATCTTTATAATACATTATTTTATGTTAAAACACCGGAGCCAACTCTGGCTGCCTATTTTTATAATTCCACAGGTACTGACATATGTCACCTGTGTTGCAGCTACATTTAGCCAACTCTCTGCACTCACCAGGGAAGAATTGATCCTCAGCTTTCATTAGATGATACAAATAGACCATTGGCATAAAAAATTATTTTTAAAAATAAATAGAGAATTTGCTGCCTGGGGATGACAGCACTACTGTTCTCCAGCGATTTGAATTATTGAAAGGGCTAAATAAAAGCTGTTTCTATTCTCTTTTAGCCCAGACTAACCACTTGAAATGCAAGTTGACTTTTTAAAAATTCTTTTATCCTCTCAGCTTGGTAGGATTTATCCTTGAATGTTCTGTTCTGCACACTCTGTGTGGAGTGCTGCCATGTATTTATCTAGCAATCTCTAAAAAAATAGAGAGCTTTAAAGAAAATAAAGACTACAAAGCCCATAATATTTGCCAAACTATTAACCATGATGCGCAATTGTGAGATTGCTCAACAGAGAACTTCACAAAAAGCTGAAACTTTTCATTTCTATAAAGTCTTTCCCGATCAACGGCTCCAAAGTTGTTCTCGCCAGGTCTGCAGGGCAGCAGACCGTGTGAATGACAAGCAGGACAATGAAAGTAGCGAGTTTAATGTGATTATATTCTGCCAGTGTTTGCTACGCCCCTACTATGTGCAGGAACAGTTTGGTGGCACCATTTCTTCACCAATCATTTCAACACCTGTCTTTCAGCTCTATAGCAACAATCCTAAAGGTTTTTATTGTCTTCTACCTCCCCAGTCACCAGCTAGCTTCAGTTCAAACTCTTAGTTTTGCTATGTTTGCACCTTATTGTCATCACACTGACCCCACTGCTATTGTAATTATTTGCTGAAATTACTCTAAAAGGTTTTCGTTGAGGTCAAGGACTCTGTCTTATTCCATGTTCTGCAGAGACTAGCACAGTGACAGAGCTGAATGAATACATGAATTCATTCAGTTGAATAAATAAATGAGTGAATTAAGACACAGTCAAGAGGCTTATAATCTCACAATGCAGGTAAGTGCAAAGGTTACAAAAATATAAGGTAAAACTCCATAAATAACTGAAAAGAGTTAAAGTGCTATAGAGTAGTTTAGAATGGTAGGAAAGGTACATTTTGTATGGCCAATCAGAAAAGGTGACTTTTGAAAGCAACCTTAAAAGATGAGTAGGAAGTCAATAAAAAGAAAAAGTTTTAATGGTGGAAGGAAGCATTGTAAGGAGGAACAACAAGAACAGAAGGTCAGAAGCAGAACAGCAGGCAAGAAGGAGGCATAACAACCTGATTACACCTGCACGCTCTTGGACCAGCCAGCTGAGGTTCACCAGCTGAGAGTGCCAACCTCTCGTTCCATGACCTTGGGCAAGTTGCCTAACATATTTGAGGCTTGCCCTTTTTTTTTTTTTTCTTTTTTTTCAGGTTATAAAGTGAGGGTTACAGTAGTAACTACCTTGTATAATTGTTGTCAGTATGAAATGATTGCATACTTGTAAAATACTTGACACATGATGAGCACTCAAAAAATTGCTACTAATAATAGTTTGAACTAATTACAAAGAGCCCCATCAAACTATGGTGGAATCTATATGCAGGAAAACAATGGACCAGAAACTTTGCAAGAGGGTGTGTTTATATGATGGAAAGTATAGAATTCCAGATGAGGAATTTGCACTTTGCAACTCAATAAAGAGACACATGGTTGTACAGTGTCTCACTTTAATGCACTTAAATCTACACCTGATTTTTTTTGTCACAACCCTGTCTTTTTTAAATAAACAGAAAGCTCTGAAGACATGGACTATGCTGTGAACTACTCAGCACAGCCCACAGAATTTATTAAATGTCAAAAAAATCCTTGGTAATCTATTCATGGGCTAAAAAGCTATCTTTAGACCTCCAGCCTAGAGAGCTAAAAAGCTGTTGAAAAGATTTTTTCCCACCCCTTATTCAGAGGTATGAACAAAAAATACTCAGACTCTTGGACTTCTTTTTGCACTGGTAATTGACCAATGAGATGGCTAGAATCAAAATGTGTTTTCTGTTCAATAATGTTCTTTACAGACCAGCTCATTCTCAGTCAAAATGATGTATATTAGAGATATAATAAGCTTCTATATTAATATATAAGGAATATTATTCAGCTGCAAATGATTTTGCATGATCCATGATACCTATAAACCCTATCCTGACAGGTAAATAGCCCTATTTTATTATATCACATATTAATCCATTGAGAGCAGAGAAAAATCACTATAAAATATGAAAGAAACCCACAAAATATAAAAAATTAATTAGACAGATAATATATATATATATATTTGAAATAAGAAATGAGCAATCCAGTTCAAGATAATTTTCAAAAAATATGAGTTTAAAAAGTGAAGTATTTGCTGTTTATTGGCAAGAGTGCTCTTTGATTATCAACTATCAATAAAGTATCAACATTAATACCAGAGGGCTTAAGAATATTCTGCTACTCAAACAATGGAAGTTTCATCATCAACTAACATGACTAATTATTGAGACTGGACTGATACTCAACTTCCGGAGCAGTCTTCTATTTCTAATTAAAGCCACATTTATAAGAGATAATATTAAAATAAAGATTTGGGGATGACTGGGTGGCTCAGTCGTTAAGTATCTGCCTTTGGCTCAGGTCATGATCCCGGGGTCCTGGGATCGAGCCCCACATTGGGCTCCCTGCTCAGCAGGAAGGCTGCCTCTCCCTCTCCCACTCCCCCTTCTTGTGTTCCCTCTCTCGCTGTGTCTCTCTCTGTCAAATAAATAAAATCTTAAAAATAAATAAATAAAAGATTTGTATTCATAAATAAATACTCGGCAACTTGGCACTTTATTTTAAATATTTATTGGGGAGACACCTTGGTGGCTCAGTCATTAAGTGTCTCCCTTCAGCTCAGGTCATGATCCCAGGGTCCTGGGATGGAGCCCTGCATTGGGCTCCCTGCTCAGTGGGAAGCCTGCTTCTCCCTCTCCCACTCCCCCACTGCTTGTGTTCCCTCTCTCGCTGTGTCTCTCTCTGTCAAATAAATAAATAAGATCCTTAAAAAAAAAAAAAAAACCAAAAACGGAATTTAACTTGTTTATCTTAAGATGGGAAATTTAATATTGATGATTAAGGTATGACATAAAAAATAACTCCTTCTAGCCTTCACAGATAGCACTTGGACCTGTCAAAGCATTTTAACATCTACAGACTCACAAAAATTGTAAATGGCACCTACGCCTGGACTCTGCCTAAAGGGTATGTGATTAAGACCTTTAAGGAGAGAAAGGGGGGGAAAATGTGGAAAATTATCAACCCAATTCATTGAAATTTAATATTGATATTTATTGCATATTGTTTGTCTGACCTTTTGTTTTGCTTTGATTTTCATAAATGAGAGTTAAACTCAAGGTGGGCAGTCATATTGGGAGGCAGATGGCTTTTACCAAATCATAGTGAAAAATCTGCTTGATCACTAAAACTTAGTAAGAACTTCCTTCTTCTCCACTCGAATTATATTATTACCTGCAATAATTAACTATATGAGATAATTTGCATACGTAGCCCACAGCCACTTAAAAAGCCACTTCAGTCATTATGTAACTTCTCTATTTGGTTTAACACAAATTCCCAAAATGGCTTTCAAGTTATTTGGAATTTTTCTTCTCAACACAATTTCAAGTTTATTTATGGAAATGGGAATTATTCCTTTGATTCTGCTTGAAAAATAAACTTCTCAGAAACAAAATGGATCAATAGAAAGAGCATTTATCATACTTCCTCTTTGAAATAATCCAAGGATTTCTCATCAGATTATAGAATGGGCAGTTAAGGGCACCAGGGTCTTGTCTGGTAACTATAGGGACTAGTTGAAAAAATCAATTATTCCATTCACTTTTTTCTTTTTAAGATTTTATTTATTTATTTGACACAGAGAGAGATCAGATCACAAGTAGGCAGAGAGGCAGGCAGAGAGAGAGGAGGAAGCAGGCTCCCTGCTGNCCCCCGATGCGGGCCTCAATCCCAGGACGCTGAGACCATGACCTGAGCCAAAAGCAGAGGCTTTAACCCACTGAGCCACCCAGGTGCCCTCCATTCACTTTTTAACCAAACTATTCTCTGGCCTCGGAACCCTGAGTCAATTTTCCAAGTAATTGTGCTTCAGAGTTTTGTCCTCTTCCTTCACTTGTATCCATCTCTAACACATCTGTGAATGTCCAAGCATCTTGAGCTAGTTGCTCCAAGTGAACTTACCCCCAGACTACTGAAAGAAGTCTTCACCCCCAGTCATTGTCAGGAGACCGTCTAGCCTTTTTCTCTCTCCTGTTCTTATCATCCCACATATTTCCATTTCACATGTAAAAGATATACCATATCTTACAAACTGAATCCATATACCAAGAACTGTCTAAAATTCTATTAAGATGTGTAAGAAGGCTGTACACAAACTCCCCTAATTGACTTGCATTGCTTTCTTATTTTTGACTAACTAGAGCAGATGTTAACCACTTCAAGCGATTACATAATAGGCTTAGTCAGATGAGCTGGGTGCTACTTTACAATTACACACTGTGTTTATGAAAATTTGTTTTTGTTTTTAAATCCCCTAGGGAGAAGGTTGCCAGATTTAGCAAACAAAACTGCAAGAGACCCAGGTAAATTTGAATAAATGGAAAAATTGAAAAAATAAAATTTGAATAAGCAGCAACTATTTGTTTGTATATGTCCCAAATAGTACATGTCTTGCATTTTCCTGGTAATCCTATACAGGGAGTTCATCAAGTTGTCAAATAGATACATAACTAGAGTCTTCAAACCAGTGCCATTGTATAAAGTAAATACTTAACTCCATGATACTGTGAAGAAAAATAAGTAATCCATTTAAACAACAATTAAAAAGTTATTAGTTTAAATTTTCTTCTAATTTATTTTTAAGTATTCACATCTAATTATTCTATTTATTTAATAACTCCTGTGATCTGGTGAAATCTAGAATTGATAACAGCTTAAAGAGTCTTATAGCTTGAAAAGATCTCTAAATTAGTCAAATCACTATTAATAAGATTCAGTTAACTTGATAATCTCAAGTTAACTTTTAGATAATATAAAAGCAGGCAGACACGATGATAACAGGAGCCCAAATGGCTAAGGCAAACATCTGGAAACTAGTACATACACAAAAATTTTGGAAAGAAAAAATATATATATGCAGTAAAATAGTAGACACTTTATATAGTGATTCTGATTTAACATTCATATGTTCAAAATGTTCATTCTTGTTGGAATTGGTTTGCAACACCTTAGCTTCATAGAATAATAATTCTTGCATTGTTTATCTATAAACATAACTTAATCATCCCTCATGAATTACAAAAGCACAACAGACTTAATACATACTGAGTGTTGATTTCATTAGCTTAGTCAAATATCCGCTACCTTAAAATATCCAAGTGGCCTAACACAAATCTTTATATTGTGTCAATTTGTAGGAAATCCACATACTGTAAGTATTAGTAAGTAAGGTATTAAAAGTATGTAGTGATTAAGTAAAGATATTAGTAAGTATGGTGTCAGTAAAGAAAGACTAAGGTGTTAAAATATTCTTCACCACTTCAGTGTGTACAAATTCTGTAGAGTGGATTTGAAATCTGAAAAATAAAAATACTGGTGTTACTTATAAACTAAACAAGAACAGTTTTAGCAAAAGGAAAATCATAGCTTTATCTCATTTAAGAATATTGATGCAGGGCGCCTGGGTGGCTCAGTTGGTTAAAGCCTCTGCTTTCGGCTCAGGTCATGATCCCAGAGTCCTGGGATCGAGGCCCACATCGGGCTCTCTGCTCAGCAGGGATCCTGCTTCTTCCTCTCTCCTCTCTCTCTGCCTGCCTCTCTGCCTACTTGTAATCTCTCTCTGTGTGTCAAATAAATAAATAAAATCTTTAAAAAAAAAAAAAAGAATATTGATGCAAAAATTTAAACAATAGATCTAGAAACTGAATCCAGAATAGCACAAAAAATACAAATGACCGAGTTTGACTTATCTTAGGAATACAAATAGACTTTCACATTGCAAATCTATTGAACTACATAAACATATTTAAAAGGAAAAGCACAAGACCATCTAAGGGGTGTGGAAATTTTATAAAATTCAACATCTCTTCATGTAGGGAGCTAATAAAAACTAAGACTAGAAGGGAGCTTCTTAGCCTGATAAAAGATATATACCAAAAGTCTACAACAAATATCCACTTGTGGTAAAATATGAAATGAATTCCCTTCAAAATCAGGAATAAGCCAAGAATACCCATATCGCTTTTATTCCAACTTTATTGAGGAACTTTTTCAGTACAGTAAGAAAGGCAAAATAAATTAAAAACACAAATATTTAAAGAATACATAAAGAAAACATTTATAAATGATATAATTGACCACATAAAATACCTAGAATTATCTATAGACAAATTGCTAGAATTAATAAGAATTTAGTAGGGTTTCATGTTATGAAGACACTATACAAATATAAATGGTATCTCACACAAGTAACAAACTGAAAAATTGTTTAAAGATTTTTATTTATCTATTTATTTGTTAGAGAGAGAGAGAGAGAACACAAGCAGGGGGACCGGCAGGCAGAGGGAGAGGGAGAAGCAGGCTCCCCAGTGAGCAGGGAGCCCAAGCCAGGACTCCATCCATCCCAGGTCCCTGGGATCATAACCTGAGTGGAAAGCAGACCCTTAACTGACTAAGCCATCCAGGCACCCCTGAAAAATGCTTCAACCAGAGAAAGCAAGATCGAGAAGTGGCAGGAGGGGTGCTTTTTACAATAACAGCAAAAGTAAAGGATGTACAGATATGAATGTAGGAAATTGAATATTACTGAGAGTCATTATAAAAGACCTAAATAAACAGAGAGCTATCCCATGTTCACGGACAAAGAGCCAATACTTTAACAGTATATACTCTCCTCAATTTCGCCACGTCCATTTTTATCACCATAGTCCAAATCACCATCATCTTTCACATTTCTCTGATCCTCTTCTAACTGGCCTCCTTTGTTTGAACCTACTGCTACCTCTGGCCTCATGACATGTAAGTCCTTTCCTGGTCCTTCAATAGACTCACACTTCACCATGTAAATGCTAAAATCTTTAAAGTAGCCTGTAAGATGCTAGATGGACTGGTCCCAAAATTCCCTTTCAACCTCATCTCCCCTCTCTCTTCACCCACTCTGTTCCTGAGGTAATGGCCTTGTAACTCTTCTTCAGACATACCAGGATCCATCCTGCTGGCCCTGCCTGCTCCCTGTACATCCCTAAGGCCTCACTACTGCAAGTCCTTGCTCAAATTCTCTCTCACAAAAATCAACCCTACTTAAAATTTCAACTGGCCCTCTACTCCTGGATTCTCCACCTCCCTTTCTTTTTCTCAATGGCACTTGTGACCTCCTTATACACTAGGTATTATATTATACATATATATATGCAAAAGTGTATTATACATATACTTATTTAATATGTTCATTTTTCAGTCTCTGCCCAATTAGAACTTAATCTTTATGAAGGCAGGTTTTTTTTTCTGTTTTGCTTATTACTGGATCCACAGCACCATCAATATTACCTGCCGCGTAGTAGGCACTCAGTAAAAATGTGTTAAATGCTGTGATGAATGAAATGTAGACTACAATGAGATAGGGATGATTAATCAGTTAATAAAGTCATTTGTAATTCTTATACATATCCACTAGAGTGCCAAAAAGTTAAGAAATATGACAATCTGGGAGGGTGTAGGTTTTACACTACTGGTGGGAATGTGAATTTGGACGTATTTTCAGAAAACCTTTTGACATTATCTTGTAAAGCTTAACAAGCATTTTCATCCCCTACAATCCAGTATTTCTACCCTTATATACAAATCTTAGAAAAATTCTTGTATATGTATTCAAGAAGAAACATGCAAATACATGAATAACAGCAGGACTAATAATAACAAAATGCTGAAAGCCACACAAATGTCCTTTGACAAAGGAATAGACAAACAGTGTTGTATTTACTGAATCAAATATTAGAGAGTAGTTAAGGTAAATGAAAAGCAACATTTACAAAACTATGGATGTGTCTTACAATATGTTGAATGGAATTGTCCTATAAGACTGGATAAAATATAAGCCGTTTTAAAAAATCTCAACACAAGGGCACCTGGGTGGCTCAGTGAGTTAAAGCCTCTGCCTTTGGCTCAGGTCATGATCTCAGGGTCCTAGGATCGAGGCCCGCATCAGGCTCTCTGCTCAGTGAGGAGCCTGCTTCCTCCTCTCTCTCTGCCTGGCTCTCTGCCTACTTGTGATCTAATCTCTCTCTCTCTCTCTCTCTCTGTGTCAAATAAATAAATAAAATCTTAAAAAAAAAAAATCTCAACACAAGAAAAATTTGACCAGATATTGCCTTTGGTTTATTTATATATGCCAAAAAAACTATTTTTATAGATAGTTTCCTATACTATTGTAGAAACTACTAGTATAAATCCAGTTTTCTCTGGTGGAAAATAGGATGAGATATAATAAACTATAGATAGGTAGATACAAGTCATGGTGACCTTTTAGTTCTTAGGTTGGATAATGGGTTCAGCAATATTTATTATATTATTCTACTAACATATATACATGTATTTGAATTAAAAAACATAATTTATATATATACATTATACACATATAAATGATTATAATTTGCATATATAATGTAAATACATGTGCTATAAATTAAGTACATTTATATAAATTTAAGAATATTTAAATATTTTTATACTTGACTATAGAACATAAACAGAAAAGAAATTATAAAATTTTTGCAGCACATTTTTGCATGCTTTAAAATTGAATTTGGCTGTTAGTGATGTAAAACAATTGTACATTCAGCTTATGTTTCAAAATTCTCAGAGACTGTTTGGCACCCAACTTTATGGTCATTGATTAACCTCAAATTGGTTTGGAATACACTCTACTCAAAGTTCCGATCTTTCAAACTTCTGAAACCAGTCCCCCCATACATCTTTGAGATTTAAATTTTCTATGTCCGTGTTTCACATAGCTGTTGTTATTAACGGAAATAAGCTTCCTGATTTCTGGTGACACAGAGGAAAGGGGGTCAAGGAAAATGTGGCCTGAAGCAGTGTTTTCCACACTAGCTCAGCCATACCACATTCTTACAAGTCATTCAACTGTGTTCATTTTCAACCAAAACCCTCGTCTCATTCCAACAATGGATAGGCTGTTCTTTAAGCTAGTGTCGTATTTTTTGGTTTTTGCCAATTGCCTTGAGGGAGCTAAGAATGGGGCCACAGAGATAAGTGGCCGTGAAGGTTTTGTGAGAGACATTCTCTTCTGCAGGGAAGACAAAATACTTGTAGTGAAGGTTAAAAAAAAAAGTAAAACATGTCCATTGCATTATGTATCTTGATGTATTCCTAATGTATTCCTTTTTAAAATATCCCTTTGCTGAAGTAGAGACAAAGAATGAGCAACAGTTGCTGTTCTATGTACAAGGACCCATTTTTAAAACTTTTAAAAATGCAGCAGAGCAATTTAAAAGAGCAAGTGGCATGGTTACTTTTTTAAAATATATAATCGCTATAGTTACATTTATCAGACTCAAAACATGCAAATTGCACAATATATGAATTTGGATATGGCAAGTTCCTTTCAAGACTGGCTAATACAAAGATATCAAATCCATCTAGCTATGTATTAAATGCAGATTTCTTAATACAGAGCCAACATTACTTTTGAAACTATTCACCAGCATTGCATTTAACATCAAGACATATCTAAGAGGTTGAAAAGATTCTATTCAACAACATTCGTTGAATCAACAGTAGTTTTATTAATTATTAATCAGACATGGTTTTTTCTGCTTTAAGTCCTCTCTTTGACTTTCTGTAAGTGCCTGAGAAATTTCCAAGTAAGTGTGAATTTTCCTTGCCTATTGAAGTCAAGTTATTTTGTGTGTTTAAATTACAAGTTGAAAGAGGCTACGGTTTTGTTAACTCAATTTTTGTACTCAGATGCAACATTATTGAAATTATGCTATGCTTGTGGTCTGTGATTGCTTCTTTTCAGTCCTACTCACCTCTTCCTTTGAAGTTATTATCATCTCGAGATGAAAAAAATAGGCATGCCTTATTAGTCAAATCAATATTTCTATTCAAGTAAAAGGTCTAAAATTAAAAAAAAATTATCACGTAAAAATAAACCATCTCCATGAATTTAGTTTCTAAAAGAGTTTGGCTTTTTATACTTATGCAAGACTGACTTCTTGCTAAGCCTTCACTCCAAGGCATTTTATAATGAGGGTTCCCAGTGTTTGACCTTGTTATTTTGCAGAATTAATTTGATCCACTCTCATCCAAGGGAACTGCCCTGTGTCTCTTATTACTGTGCAGTCCCTAACTAAGCCTGAGTATTTGTTCTTCAGACTTTTTAAAATGGCTCTTCCATTCACTCTCAAGATATGCCACTCATCATACATTCAATGGCAGGGAAATGTCTTTTTATGGCACTTTAATGCTCTGAAAAATCACTTGTTAAAGGAGGGGTTATTGAAGGAAGTATTGCCCTACTGGCTTAAAGTTTATGGTTTTTCAACACTTAGCATAAAAGGAGTACCTTCACAACCAGATTTGTAAAAGGTAAATAGAATGTTTAGTCTGAAACCTCGAAAGGAAATGAATACCATGTTTAGCCTGAAAGCTTGAGGGAAGATGAGGGATAGCATGAAGACAAAAGCAAAATGGGAAAGCCAATGCAGCAAGAAAAAAAGAAAACCTCAAAGATGAATAGTAATAAAGAAAAGGGTTTATCATTACTCTCAGAATATATAAATTTCTCTTTTTTTAACCAAAATATTAAGTCCTGTGAAATGTTCCAAAAAGATTAGAATCTAAAATTGATTCTCACTCTTGTATTCAAAGATTAGCATTTCATGAGCTTCTGCCCCCTCTTGGGGAATCTTTCCTTACTAACATTAGTTATCAAGACACTTGGCATTTTTTTTTCACAGCATGCATGAGTCACAACACAGACACCTCTATCCTCAAAATAAGTGGATGTTGAACTTTGAATAAAATATGCCTCTTTCATCTCAGTCTCAAATTTGTGAGTGTGCACCCCTTCCCTCTTAGTCTGTTCTATTCTTATGCAATCCAGGTTGAAAAAGTATGTGCCAAGGATTTACCTTGGGAAGCATCTGTCCACGAGTAGAAAAGGATTAGGGGAAAGATACCATTTGATGTACTTGATATTTTTCCAGGGCCCCAAGTCACTGCTATTAGGCTACATTTCTAAGAGATGATAGGTTCCAAGATTTCACAAAGTATACTTGCCTGATGGTGATATAATTAAATTTCTAAAATAAAATGATTTTTATTTCCCTAAGACATGTGCCAATCAGAAAGTTTATTTCTAAAAGAGAATATGAAAATATCTTAGTCAAATAGGAATCTTCTCCATTTTGACTATTTATCAGCTATTGGAACATTCACAAGTTTTACATATCTGCTGTTTTGTCCCTACCCAAGGAACTGTCTATACTGCTAGATGAATAGAATGGGTATTTCTATCTCATTTTATAGATTAGGAAACTGAAATAGGGAGTCATTGGTTATGTCACACTGACAGTCATTGGCAGAATCATAGTAAGAACTAGAGTCTCCTGATTTTTCACCCAGATGTATCTTATTTATTCATTCACCCAGTTATTATCGATTGAGTATGTGTTATGTACCAGATACTACATTGGTGTCTAGGAATACCACTATGCTGCCTTTCATCTTCCATGTAAATATATCAATGTGTAATATAAAAATATTACATACATAAATTAAAATATATTACTTGAAGTCAAAATATTTTTTAAAGATTTATTTATTTTAGAGAGAGAGACCAGGTGGGGTGGGGAGGGGCAGAGGAAGAGAGAGTCTTAACCAGACTCCATGCTGAGCACAGAGACAGATGCAAGGCTTGATCTCACCACTGGGAGACCAGGGCCCTGAGACCATGACCTGAGCCAAAACCAAGAGTCAGACGCTTAACCAACTATGCCACCCAGGGACCCTTGAAGTCAAAATATTTTTTTTAAGATTTTATTTATTTATTTGACAGAGAGAGAGAGATTACAAGTAGGCAGAGAGGCAGGCAGAGAGACAGAGGGGGATGCAGGTTCTCCGCTGAGCAGAGAGCCCGATGTGGGGCTCGATCCCAGGACACTGGGATCATGACCTGAGCCGAAGGCAGAGGTTTAACCCACTGAGCCACCCAGGCGCCCCAAAGTCAAAATATTTTAAATGAAACTGAAACTACCAATATTATCAACACATTTTCATTATTCTGTATTATTGTTGACTAAGCTAATTTAATCTTAATTACACTAGACTATAAGCACTTATTTCTTGCAAGATGTCTAGCAAATAGTAGACACTTAAAATGCATTTCAAGAGAATAGAATAGTATCTTTTCTTTATTCACCGACATTTGTTCATTGTACTCCAAATCAACAGCCCCACTCAGAGCTGACACTTAGCACAATTTTCTCTATTTTCTAACAGAGAACAGTTGTCACTGGCATCATCCTTCCATCTCCCACATCCTACTCAGCCCCTCCACGGTCTCTCTTTCCTCAGGCCTTCATACTGAGTCCCATGCTTACAAGAGTCTCTTCCTAGGCTAAATCTTAAGTGATACTAGCATTTATAGTACAGGAATACTTATATTGCATTTTATTGTGTGACTCTTAAAAAGTTCTAAGATCAATGGATTAAATTCATAATCCCGTAATTCAAATAGAAGTTGAGAATAAATGTCTGAGATAAAACACCTCCCCCCATTCAATTCAGATCACAATTTACAAGACACTGTCCCTTGATGAAAGTGACTTTGGCCTTTGCTGAACATTTGTATGATTAAATCATTTGGAAATCAATGTTGTACTAACTCTAAAATTAAATACTCAAAAAAAAAGAGACTCCTTTTAAAGGAAAAAAAATCCCTTTAAATAATACCTCTCACCCAGAAGTTCTCATCAGATTGTTCCATATTTTTAAAAATCCTTAAAAGTAAGGACCTAACAAAATTGTTTTAAATGAAAAACTATCACTTCAGCATATGTTAAGGATATTTGAGACAGATAAGTCTGAAGGACAAAGACTGAGGTTTCCCCTCCATTGTGTAGAGATGTTACCAGAAAATGGCTGGTCAATAATGGACCACACAGTTTTCAGCCCCGTTTAGCATGTCACTGGTGCCATGGAGCTGGATCTGGCTTATGTTGTCAGTGGATGTAACATGTAACAGTTGCCAGTCCAACTGAGAAAGTAGTGAGTGAGCCTCACAAGATGGAAGGAGCTTGAGACCCTAAATGTGGAAAGATGCCTGCCAATCAAGAACACATAGTTTGAATATTATGTGAGAAAGAAAATAAACTTCTATTTTATTAAACCTTTGAGATTTCAAGCTAATTCACAACAGCAAGTAGCATTATCTTAAGTAATGAAATGTTCCTATGTAAAAAAAAAGTTGAGAAAGATATTTATTCATTAACTACGTGTCTTAGTCTGTTTGGCTCACTCTAACAGAATACCACAGGCTGGGTAGCTTATAAGCAGCAGAAATGCATTTCTCTTAGTTTTGGAGGCTGGGTAAGGGCCCACTTCCTGTTTCATAGACGGCCATCTTTTTGCTGTATCCTCACATGACAGAAGAGGAGGGGGACTCTCTGGGATCTCTTTTTTTTTAAGGGCATTAATCCCATATATGAGGGCTCTGCCCTCATTACCTAATCAGCTACCGCCTAATGCCATCACAGTGGGGTTGGGATTTCAACATATAAATTTTGGGAAGACACAAACATTCCATTATGGCATTAGGGAATCAAATACGATATAAGATAGAGTCTGCGTATGAAATATTTTTGTCTGTGTTGTCCTCTGTAATATCAGTAATTCTTATTCTGATTTTTGAATATTAATATAACAGAGAAAACACATGAATGGAATTATCCTAGGAATCAAAAATATAGCAATCTGAAAAGTACCTCCAGGATATCAAAACTACCACCATGAGTTTTGAGGTAATCCACAGTTAGTTTGTATTCTCCTAGTTTCCATGGCCTCCATGGAATCAAATCCAAAGATAAATGGTGCTTTCAGGGCATCCTGAGAAAATTTCAAACACATCAACCATCCTCAAGAATGAAGGTAAGCCATGTTTTCATTGGACCTCTCCCTTTGTGCCGCCAAACACCACTATGCATAAAATCTATCATCTCTACAGAACATTGCACAAGGTAGTATCAGCTTTAGTTACTAAGAATATACTGGCCACAATGCACAATTAAAACTCATCTAGTATACACAATATACATGAAAATATATTTGACATAAACATTTTTCAAATGAATTCAAAGTAGAAGAAATTTATATGACCTTCTCATTCATTTGGTTTTAGACACTATTGAGGAAATAATTAAAATGGATTACTGAATCCCTGAAAGTGAATCTGTTTCTTAATTAATAGGGAAATGCTTTGCACCAAACTGATGCAAATCTCTTGAGAAATTCTGTAATTTTATAAACTATGATAACAAAGCAATGGTTGTTTACCATTCACTCCCAATGCTATGTACATTCTTGTTTGATTACACCAGTTCATAAACAACAGAATTAAAGAACAGAGAGGTAGGTCAGCCTTCTCAGCCCTTGTAAACAACTCTTTGATAAATGAAGGGCAAATTCTGAGCTAAGAAAATAACTCTGTCTACTGTAACCACAGAATTTCTTGTACTTTTTTTCAAATGCCTCCTTTCCTGTTCTTAAAGCTACCTTATCAAAGGATCCTGAAAAAGAGAGATGTCTCCTTAGACAATTTGTTTGGAGCATTTATAATATTTAGTGTACCCATAGAAGAAAAAGCCTTGTTAAGACATTATCCTGAAAAAGGAGCAAGCTGACTGCTTTTTGCCTCCTATGAACATCAGAAATAGGGTTTAGAATTCAATCTATTACACTGGCTCAACAGAATTTTTTTACTTTGGTACTAAAAAACCAATAAGAAGATTCATTAAAAATTACTGAATTCAAAATAAGAATTAAAAAGTATATACAGTTCTCTCTTGAGATTTAACTTAAATATTTTTGTGTATTCAATAAGTACCAAATAACATTCTCTGGGAATTAATTTTCAATCATGGGATATGGTGAAAAGTCAAGTGTAAATCTTTAATTTTGGGGAGATGAGGACAGAGAGTTGTTTTAAGTATGCATCTGATCTTTGCCTGGCGTTCAACCCTTCTACTTTGGGAAGGTTGTTTTCTTCTACAATTGCTTTGGTTGCTTTCCTCTACAATTGTTTTAATTCAAAGCTATAGAGAATTCTTTTCCTCTGCTCATGAAAGCTTAAGTTTAGACTTTTGGTAAAATAGTTTTCTGATGCACTCTGTGATCTGAACATTCATCGGTTTGATTAGACATGTTCATCCACATGATCAGTCCTAAAAATGTGACATCTTAATTGTTTCTTCCTTTCTTCTAGAACTCCAATGGTAGCATGCCCTCGGTCTCTCCTTTCTATCTCCTCTATCTCTATGATGACATCCAATGACTTGGAGTTACACGCCCTCGACAGGTGGATGACTCTTACATTTACTTCACCAGATCCCAATTTCCCTCCAGGACTACAGACACAAATAGTCAATATTTGTTTGTAATCTCCATTTGCATGTCAAAAAAGCTAGTCAAATTTAGCATGGTCAAAAGAACACTTAATGTCTCTAGGAAGGGAAAAAAGAGACTCACCCATACTCTTTCTTATCTGAGTTAATGAAACAGCAATTTCTCTTTCTCTCTTCACACTCTATGAGACTTTCTGACTCCACTTTAAAACATTTCCTAAATCTGAAGTATTTCTTATTGCATTCATGAATACCACCATCGTTGGAGGCACATAACTTCTCCTAGGGTATTAAAAGATCCTCCTCACATTCTCCTTGCTATCACTCTGCCTCAGCACATTCTAGTCATGCTTGCTTCTGCTGTTCCTCAAGCACACAAAGCTAGCTCCTTCCCCACACCTCTACACTTCAGTCCGCTGTGCCTAGAATGCTCTTATCACAGATTTTCGCAGGACTCACTCCTTTATCTTCTTATCCTTGGCTGTCCAAATGTCACCTCTTCCAAAAGATTTCTTTTTTTCGACCACACCTCCAAACCAGTTGTCACCGCTTATCCCCTTACTCTGCTTTTCAGGTAGGATTTGCTTCAACCTGAAGTTATATTCTTTATTATTTGTGCCTCTGACTGGAATACAGGTACTTTGTCTTTCATCACTTTATCTGCAGTATCAGAACAGTGTGGGGCATACAAAAGACAATCAATAATATTTGTTAAATGAATGAATGATAGTCTTCTCTGATAAGATTTTAGGCACTTCACATGGCTACAGTGGAAATTACCCCTGACCCACCTGCTCTGGTGCTACCTGTTTGCCTTGGGAAATTGTGTGTGTGTGTGTGTGTGTGTGTGTGTGTGTGTGTGCGCGCGCGCACGCGCGTGTGCACTGAGATAGCTTTGTCTTTAAGGAGCTCTGGCACTGGGAGTTCAGACCAAGAACTGCCAAGATGTGACCATAATTGATTCTAATACTAGAGAAGAGAGACTTATCTCCTCTAATAGTCTAAGTCTCCAGAACTATTGGACCAGCAGTGGTTTTTCAGGCTTACTGTCCTGGGTAGAGAAATTAAAATACACATCTAAATGCAAGACCACCAGTGATGCTATGGACTTGGAAAGAGATTAGCATAACAATTAAGTGATTAAACTTATCTTTTGTATCAAATTCGATTCCACCCCATGTTCTCAAGTCCTACACCAACTTACTATATTCAAGGAACTATGTTAAATAACACCACGGGAGCAATCTTAAATTACTGCTTCCAGGTGGAATGAAAGCATAAAATTAAAGATAAAATTTAATAAGATTTCTTACAATTTTTGTTTGTTTTAAATAGGGGGTGTTTCTTCTTCTAAGCCACAGCTTCAGCCAAAAAACATTACATTTCAACTCAATGACACTGGCAGCTGTTTTCTGTCCATGTGCTGGGATACACACAGGCAGGGAGACTCCTCTAGACTAATTCTCCTCTTCCTCACTTGGATAAAGAACTTAGTGCCCTTGATTCAACTTTGTTCTATGGTTGAGAGGCTAAATTGGCTATTTGAAAGAAAAGAAATGTGTGTATCTGCATCTAACATAAGATTGTATTTTTTGCAAAATTTACAGACCTAATCCTGTTCACCATGGCTTTATAGGATTCAGGCGAAGAAAGTGGTCACCAGCAAGCATGCGTAGCCATAACAGCAACCACAGTATTCGCCACACTCACGGCAACATCCATACTTGTGGAAACTCTTTTTACACGTGAAGTTATTACTTTTTTATCTTTTTAATAACTTAATGAAATAGGTATGACCTTGGAGAAATACATTTTCTGGAGTAAACAATGGAAAGGAGCTATTGACCTAACACAGCAGGAAATATTTTGACCACAGTTAGAAATCTATTCTCTCAGAATGCAATACACAGAGTTTACTTACTGGTGCTAGTATCTCTTTGGAAAACTAAAGAGAGAGAAAAAAAGCCCCAGAAAACAAGAAAGATATATTTTCATTGTTGATGTATAATCTGCAAAGCCAGCAGACTGAAAATGCACAAAAGTACTTAACTGGGACTATAGAGTATATATTATTTTCCATAATACAGCTCCTAAATATCCTTGTCCTTTTTAGATGTTTCAGACTGTGTAAAGGGAGTAAAATATTCAATTACTTTTTAATGTCTCAATCATTCTCAGCAAAATGAAATCAATGCAATTGCCAAGAGCCCTCTTTATAGGATCAGCTATATTAATTCCAGATATATCTCCCTCCCTCAGGTAACTTTAGTTTGAACACTGTTTATGAAGTTTAACCCTTGGTGGAGACTGAATCCCATGCTTTCAAGAATGAATCAGAAATAGATCGTTTTAACAATAAGCAGCAGAGATGTGTCAGTCTTGCCAAAGATAGTGAATAGAGTACTAGAAGATTATAAATTCAACCTACTGAGTGGTATCCACAACTTCATATCCTCAAGTCCTACCTTAATGTACAAGTAGGGTGTTACAGACCCGCAGGAGGCCAATTAGGGCGGATATGTTCCAATAGGGTCTAAGACATCCACCTGGAAACAGCAGAACAGAGCCGTCCTCAATCTTTCATAAAATTCACTGTGAACAGATTCTGCAACAGATAGATTATGGCCAAAGTAGTGTTCAAGCCAGGCTCGAGTCGAGCAGGCACTGGATGGGTTGCCTTCCAGGTATCATAGACATTGTCTCGAGATTTTTTCAGAAGAACTCAGGCTCTTGTTCAGTAAGAGTTCTCAGCAGTTCTTAAGAATTGCATATGCTTCAGTTTACCCCAGCTACACTACCATGTGGATCTGAAGCAACACTTGAGCTCTATATTCACTGGCAAAATAAAGAATCATTTCGATGGCACAGTGTAAACACCAGTTTTGCTTCAGTTCTTCACTTTGTATGTTTACTATCACCTTGAAGAGAAATCAGCTGTTAGGGCTTGGTTAGACATTGAAATAAACACATTCTCTATTTATTAGTTATACAGAAGGCCTTTCCAGTGAAGTGAGATTAGCAGTTGGGATGACCTTCGTGGGACAGAGAGAACGCCTTTGTATGTATTCTTTAAGAGGGCTCTTTTGTAGAATCACCTTAATGACCAATAAAACATTTTCACCTAAAGGCAAACAATAAAACTTCCTGGTAATTACCTAATTTGTAAACTCACTTGGTGAAAGAGAAAAATAATAGTAGTCTTAACTGCAGTATAATATTAAGCCAAAAAGTTTCTGGCCCTATTTGCAGATTTTGACATAAAGGTCTCATTCAAGGTGAAAATTGCACTGGGACACATCCTGGGAGAAATAATTATGGTTTTGTTCATTCTTTCCGCCTAAACAGGAAATTGCTTTTCTGAGTCCACACTATTTTAATAGCAGCCTAACTGCTGCTCACTGCTCTGATTTCAGACGTAATACCTGAAAATGAAATGGGGGAAAGCAGGTCAGACGCCAGACTGGGATGAGTAAAATAAACAAACAATAATACCTAAATCCGTCCCTCAATAATTAGTTGCTATTTTTTTTAGAAACCTGCAGTTAAAAAAAGTTGGATCTAGAGAACAAGCAGATGCTTTACTACATGTCCTTAGGAGGGCATACTAATCATTTTAATGCGTTAGAGAGAACTACAAATGTTAGTTGTAAACTGGAAAACTGGAAAATTTTAATGGTTTCAAAGACATTCTATATAATATTTGCCATAAGTAGATATTTGAAGTATTGCCTACACTTTCTGAATCTCAAAGGTGATCAAAATTACCATTGTCTCTAGAGATGGATACATTGATCACTTTGCATCTTTTTTATTACAACCACTTTGGCATGATTAACTTCTGCCTTAAACTATACATTTCTGATAGCAAGGGTATTTTTTAAAGTGAGACTAAACTGAGAGTAAGAGAGGAATAAAGGGGATTAATGATGTTCATCTTTCCTCCCAAAATAGAAAACTGAGTGACTACATCAAAATTAACTCAACAGCAGCTTTCCTCAAGTTGTTGGCATGGTGAAGTTGAAAGACAACTACTTTCTCATTTTCAGGCTGAATATTTTTAAATAATTTACTAAGCTCCCTTAATTCTCACCTTCATCAACTATAACATAGATATATTAATATATATTTTTTAGGGACATTGGGAGGATTTAGTGAGATGAAATTATGTAAGAAGGTGATTAGTATACTTTGTGGCATACAATAGCTGCTCAATAAATGTTAGTTCTCCTCTAAGCATATATGTAGGCTCTATGGATTTAGTTTTGTTTTTACAGCAAGAGAAACTGAGCTGGTGAAATAACATGGCTAACACAAAATCAGTGAGCTATTTAGAGGCAGAGCTAGTCCTCGAATCTGATCTCCTGACCTGTCAGTTAACACATACAGTGGGTACCAGGAAGGCCGGCCATCACAGGAAAGAACCCTTTAGAGTCAGACCTAAACTCTAACCCAGTGCATAGGCTTAGCAAGTCATTTAACCTCTTTGAGTCTCAGTTTCATCATTTAGAAAAATAGAAAAAATAGCCACCTCACAGAGGTAGCATAAAGATTAATTGGAAAATGTGAGTAATATAGCAGTATCTAGCAGGTACTTAAAACTCAACGAAGGGTAGCGATTATTATTAAATATTTACTGGGTGTTGGGCACCATGGGAAGTACTATGAAATGCCCCAAAATTCCTTATCCTGGAAGAGCTTTTTGAGAAAATAACAGAAGGAAAAATAATTACTGATGCAAAGCAGTGTTTAAATGACAAATAAGTGATATAGATCAGAAGTTAACGAGTTAAAATGATGGTGAAACAGATCATTTTACATTGAGGCAGCCAGAAAAAGCCTCACTGAGAAAGAGGAGAATTGAAGTCAAGCTCAAGAGAAGCAGGTTCATTCATCTTAACAAAATTTTAGTTCTCATTTTTTTCTTTTCCTAGAGGAAAGTAGACAAAAGGCTTTCAATTTCAGATTGTGAAAGAGAAGCCATGTTCTCTCTGGGGAGTTGTTAGGGAATACAGGTTTCTGCATGAAGGCTGATGGACAAATATTTTATCTGGAATATCAAAAAGATAGCCACAGTGTAAATTTCCTATGTGTGCATGTGTTTTTGTGCGCATGTACACACGTGCTTGTTCATAAGTTTTCAGGAGTTGGTTCACTTCAACTGCAAAAACACGCATTGTTTTCTAGGCCAATGCGATGTAACATCTTAGTTCCCTTGTCTGCTGCACAGCAGAAAAAGAGTCTCATTGAGTTATTTCTCAACAGCGACTCCACGGACAATTGATACACCCATTAAAAACACTGGTAGTTTGTCTGGTTTGGTTACTGTTTTGATATGCTTTCTAACGGTGCTGCTTGCCTTTGGCAATAATTGTAATTCAATTTATGCATCTACAAAATCATCCAATCCTGCTGCCTTTTCAGTGTCACAAAATGACTTTTCTCTTTAGAGTTAATCAGCCTTGCATTGTATATCTTCTATTACCTAGATTTCACTGCATCTCCCAATCACTTTCAAGCTGAACAAGTTTGCATTCAAAAAAAGTAAACACATTAGAAATAGAGACCAATTTGGAGTTGATGGCCAGAGATGCCACTTACAAAAGTAGTGACTTGACTCTATTACAAAAATTCATGTGTGTTTGTGTGTGTGTGTGTGTGTGTGTGTGTGTGTGTTTTGCTCTGGATAAAGAGGATGCTTTAAATATTTAATTATATAAACCCTCTTCTATGGTAACATTTTAAAATAATTTTATGCATGATTTTATTTCATTTTTATATAAACTCTGAAATGCAGTTGAGAGTTTTTCTCCAGGCAAGTGTTGTATATACACAACCACTTTGTCAAGTCATCTTAATATTGAGAAGCATAAATATGAAATAACTTTTTTCTCTAATCACTGCTTTCAGTTATGTTCTGTATGTTTTGCCTGTACTTTGATGTTATCTTGGGCCAATTCTATCACTTTCAGCATTTAAAATCTCAAATTCTATTAGGGTTTCATACGTCGCCCACCATTAGCCAGAGTATAGCCTTGAGCTGGGACCCTGACTCCTTCTTTGAGTAATCTCTTCTCAGTTTCTCCCTTTAATACCAACTCCTACAGGGTTGGAGAGAGAAAAGGAAGAGGAAAAGAACAAATGTCCCTTTCCTTACCTGGGCTGTCTTGACATTTCTTCATTGGTTTTGCTCCTTCAGTAAAGTTAACTCACTGTTGATCAATATCCACGATGTGTCTGAGTCCGAACGTTGACCCTCCTATGGCACAGAGCGTTGCAACCCAAAATGTGATCTGTGGACTAACAAGGATGGGCTTCACCTGGAAAATCATTAGAGCCTCAGCCCCCACACCTGCTAAATCCAAATCTGAATTTTAATAAGATCCCCAGGTGATTTGTATGCACATTAAAATTTAAACTGTTGTGGTTAAAAGCAGTTTTTTTTAATTTCCCTCTGTCACAATCTGATATACTTTTAAAGTATAATAAAAACAAGTTGGTAGAAAAATAGTTTTTGAAGAAAGGTATGCAAAGGATAAGCCAAAGTTTTGTTGTTGATTCAGCAGACGGACTGTGATGGAGTAAGGAGTACCAGACCCGTCCTCCCACCAGAAACATACATGAAACAGTAATTTTTAAACACTAGACAACAGGCAACACAGGACTTTGATCCCTAAGTGAAGGGAAACAAACAAGATGGGCCTTATCATCACCCAAGCTTTTTGCCTAAAGGCATGGCACAGGAGAGGGGAAACCAAGCAGAGCAGGACAGGTTCAAAAATTGAGGAATTAGACGTGGGAGTTCACTGACACTGGGGTAGCTCGACTATATGGGGCAGAGTTTTGGAAAGGGAGTGGCTAGGAAGAGAAAGAGCACAAGAAGTCTCGAGTTTGTGCCTGAATTCTAAGTATTCTGTTGGAACTTCGCAAAACTGGGCAAAAACTCGGGGACCTAAAAGTTGAGCAAACTCAGAGTTCACACAAGCCTGGGAGACATTTCAGTTTCAACTAAATGGAGCAGAGAGAACTTTGATAGATCCCCCGACTCCAAACCCAGACCTACAGTTTCCAGATTAACATAGTGAAAATTAAGAAAAGAAATTTGAAAAGATTCTAAAAGACTGGTTTCTCCCTTTCTGGAGTAGTTAATTTTATTTTAACAAAATGAAACAGTAAGAAATTATTATTCAAGTTTAGTTAGAACAACAGGGAAAAATGACCAATCGGAGAGAACATAATGGATTTGTATTAGCAGAACTTGGAGCAGAAAGAAAATACATGACCTTTTGGCATATTCAATGTATTGTCCTCTATTAACTACAATTTTTATCTAGAAACCTGGGAAAATCTTGGTCCTGGACAATGAAGTAAGTGTGGAAGAAAACTCCTACTTCAAGTATACGTGTTATCTGGTACTGTTTGAGGTGATCTTTCCTTTCCTGGGTGGCAGTTTTTTAACTGATCTGGGTGTGACCAGAGACCAGAAAAACCTAGTCAAAAGTAGTGTCTAACCACTAGGGATGGTGAAAGGCCTGGCAAAGTTTCAATCACGGGTATGTCTGCTTTAAGCACCTGAAAATGTGCTGTAAGTTCAAAGTTCAGAAGAAATATTTTTTAGAAGACTTTATTTATTTATTTGATAGAGAGAGATCACAAGCAGAGGGAGCAGCAGGCAGAGGGAGAGGGAGAAATAGACTCCCCACTGACCAGGGAGCCTGACATGGGGCTCCAGGACCTTGGGATCATCACCTGAGCCATAGGTAGCCACTTAACGGCCTGAGCCACTCAAGTCCCCCCAAACTTTAAATATCAGAAAATCAAGCGACAAAACAAGTCAAGGCGTAAAGTGAATTCAGGTATAGATTTAGCAAAAATAAAACAAAACTTCTACATGTGGACCTAGAACACATGGATCTGAGTTGCAAACTTGTCAGTTAATAGTTCTTTGGTCTAGAACAAGCAACAAGCTATATTTTTTTGAAATTTATATACTATAAAATAATGAAGATTTAAAATAATATAGCTACTACAAGAATGGTATGTAAACAATAAAATGCTATGACGGTATTATATGTACAGATACATTTTTAAATAAACAAGCACTTCCATACTTCTCAGTATGCACTAAGGACTGGTCTATGCATCTTTTTTTAACAGATATCAACTCACCTAAGTGCCAGTTTACAGATGAGGAAACGGAATTACAGAGAGGTTAAATAACTTGGTGAAGATCACACAGAGTTAGTAAGTGGTTGAGGGGGAATTAGAATCCAAAACTCCTGGTGTCAGAGTCTGTGCAAACCCAAGTTTTATATGGTTTTTGAGAACAGAAAAATCAGCTTTGTAGGCAAGCCTCTGGATCTTTCTGGCTTACACTTAGAAAAGACTTTCTTGAGTCATTGTTTTCTTTGGTATGACCTAAGGAGGTACCCTTCAGTGAGCTGGGGAGGGGTCAGAAAGAAAGAAAATACGTAGACACAAAACCTTTGAGTCAAATTATTCTTAACTCAGCTTAAAAAAAGGTAACAATATTTATAAAGATTGTTTGGAAACCACTCAGACCATCCATTACAATAGGTAGGTAATTTTTAAACTTTGTCCTGAGGTCCATTGTTGGACTATGATGTCTTGCTGCAGAGGAAAGGTTAATCCAAAACAAAAAGCAAGTTCATAGTGAAAGATATAAAATTCCAAAGACTTTCATTTTTGATATGATTAAAGGAACTTATTAATAACCATGCAGTTTCTAAGTTCGGTATTTATAAACCAAATGAAGCATATCATTGAAACTTACTGAGCATTATTATTTCAGGATTTTAGTCAGAAATCTAAGTTCTTACTGTGCCTACATATGTGCCTCTATACAGAATCCCCTGGGCCCCTAGGACAGGCAAGCTAAGTGGGCTACGGAGTCTTGCCCCATAATAAAAAAACTTTGAAATCCACAGGGCACCTGGGTGGCTTAGTTGGTTAAGCAGCTGACTCTTGGTTTCAGCTCAGGTCACAGTCTCAGGATGGATGAGATGGAGGCCCACGTCAGGTTCAGGACTGGGCATTGAGCGTGCTTAAGATTCTCTCTCTCCCTCTGCCTCTGCCCCTCCCAACCCCAGGTCATGCATACTTGCGCATATGCTCTCTCTCTCCCTCAAAAAAAAAAAAAATTGAAATCCAGGAATTTTGAAACTGGAACATGTAAAAAATGTTCCAAGGAATAATGCAAAAAAATTTAAAGGGCTCAATTTCTATATCTTTAATTTCTATATATAATGTTACTGCTTAAAATTGATCTTCCTAAGTGAATGCCTCTGGCCCGAGTTTTTCATTCCTGCCTCCCTTTTCACAACTGTGATTTTAGAAAAGAACAGGATAGCCTTCCCTCATCTTACAAGAATCCCATTGAGATGCATTTTACTTTTTATGCTTAACAGTTACCATCAAAATTTGAACCTATATCTGTATGTTTTAGATCCATTATCCATTAATAATTATCATTGTATCACCTCAACTCAGTAGAAATTTCAACATTTAAAGCTTATGGTCAAAGGAATTTTAAAAAAAATTATTTATCTACATATTTTTGTTGCATAGAAATATGTTTGAGTGGTCATTAGAAAGTGGCAGATGGGGCGCCTGGGTGACTCAGTGGGTTAAAGCCTCTGCCTTCGGCTCAGGTCATGATCTCAGGGTCCTGGGATCAAGGCCCACATCAGGCTCCTGCTCGGCAAGGAGCCTGCTTCCCCCTCTCTCTCTGCCTGCTTCTCTGCCTACTTGTAATCTCTCTGTCTGTCAAACAAATAAATAAAATCTTAAAAAAAAAAAGAAAGCTGCAGATAAAAAATTTGCATGAGGATTAAATCCTGTGGGAGAAATAGATAGAATTGAAAGTTCAAGGATAAATTATATACAATTTATAACTGTCAAAAGGAACTTATATTGTTTGTATATGTGGGTGATGATGTGTTTCATATTGTGTTGGTTAGTTTCCAGTGAATACACATAAAAGGATAATGTAAGAGATATTTTTAAATGTCAGCATTCACAGTGTACCATAAATTACAAACTTTATAACATTTAAACTGAAGATGGAAAATCCAAATTTAATCTTAAAGATGAGGAAGACAGTAAAATGTATTTTTGGTTTGATTTTGGCTTTTTTTTTCCCCCCAAAGTCTTCTAGGTTCAAAGGTCACTGATCTCGGTACCATCCTTTGCTCATTCTGGGCCATAGAAGCTTGTCCACCCAGATCATGTTATTATGACCTCTTATAGAAAAATGCCTTTACTGAATTTCACTTTAGCATAAACTCGGCTTTTATAGAAAGTAATTACAGGAAACAGCCATATGGAATACATCACTCCAGAGAAATACTATTAGAGGTATATAACACATCACAAAATGCCTTCTACACAAAGCCCCACATGAAAAATTTCTTTTGAAATTCATTTCTAGGAAAATCTTTGCTTTTCTTGAGTATTTGGTGCACTTTGTCCTTTCAGATCAGAAGACTTACAATAGTGGTCATGTTTTCCTTTTCACTTTGGCTCCCAGGAAGTGTGCAACTAAATCTAAGGTTAAATAGAAAAACTATTTCTGTCCTAACCGATGGCACAAACTTGGTTGCAGTTCCCTCAATCTATTCTTACTTATAATTTCTTGCTTCTGAGTTTTCCTTTTTAATTCTGTTTACCATTATGTTATGATAGCTCTTTGTTAAACTGCTTCCAAATCTTTTGTGGAGGCAAGGCATGAATAAATAGGAATTTAAATTACATGTGTTCTTATTATGAAGGAAATCACAGGCAAATCTCCACCTACTCCTCAACATATTTTTAGTGTGCATGGGGTACATAAAATTACTAAAGATGAGGACCATCAATGATTAGGGGAGGCCACCATCAGCATTCCCAGGTAATGCTTCATTCTAGCCATTTTCTTAAACAAGTATGCCCTGTGCATTTCTTTCTTATTGGTATAAGCCTAGGCATAGTTTTAGCCCTTGACTTCTGCATCCAGTTAACAAGGCTTATGATGTCTATAAAATAAAATTTCATCAGGTTTGACAGTGTCATCAGTGTCTAAAAAAAAAAGTGAGTTTAATTTTATAACAGTAGGTCAAACTAAAACTTCTTGCCAAGAGATGAGAATATCCACTAATACTTCTTTTCCAAAACAACACTTGTATTTCCTTTTAGCAGATTCTGATCTAATTTGATAATCCCTTTCCCTTGAGGTTTTGTCTCAAATGAATGATCCCTTCTAAACAATTATCGTGGCAGAAATCATCTCAGCAGCATACTGATGAGTAAGGAAAAGTCCCTGTTGTCCACAGTGGACACTGTTAGCCCTGCCTACACCCCCACTGTCTTCACATCTCACCTCCACGGAGTGCACCTGTGACTTCCCCTCTCCCCATCTCTGTTCCACTTCTGAGAGTCCAGCACTTTCAATCACCTGTCTTTCCCACCTCAGCCATATTTCCTTCACTCCATAAATAAATATTAAGTGGCCCCACCTACTAGACACTAAGTTGAGGTACTAAGAATACAAAAACATGGTGGCAAACAAGCTAGAGTAAATGCCTTCAAGGACTTATAATCTTGAGTATCCTAGGGACGGAGAATATCAGTGAATGTGGGAGAGGATTCCATTGGGAATTTAGTTTGCTCCTCACTTCTCGTCACACTGGGTTCTTCTCTAAGCCCTGTTTAAGACAGTACCACATCACATCCCAAGCCTGACGCTTTTACTTCCATTCTGTTATTTAAATAAGCTCTATTATCACACACACAGACACACAAGTATCATACACATGTACCATGGACTTTATGTCAAGGACTACATAGACATCTTCTCTAAGGTGATGTTCATCTTGAGATATGCTTGCTACATAGAAATATCTGAATTAAACTGGTAACTTAATTAACTGAATAGAAAAGTAAGTGCTCATAGTAATTTTGCTCACAGTAGTAGCTCCTAACTAGGGGACCTTTAGATCTATGTGAGTAACAGTGAGAGGAACACAAGTAGGTCCTTGAGATACAAACAATAAATAACAATAAATAATAATAATAATAAATTAACAATAAATAATAAGATGGGCAAAATCTTATCCGCCAAATTTTATTCAACAGTGAACTTTTTTAAATAAAAATCCTTGGGAAGGATCTCATAAACATGTAAAAATTCAATAAAATTTGTATGAATACATATCTCCTATTGCTTTTTGTGAGTTTAATTTTTAAACCCAGCCAGGGACACTAGGAGAGCTAGAGCAAACTTTTTCTTCCCTTGCAATACAGATGTCAAAATTCTAGTTGAACTGGTACTCTACCTTCATTCTAGCCTCATTCTAAAAGAAATTTCTAAAAGAAATTGCTTTGATTTGACTGGAAATGCAGCAATTCGGCATGATAACTTTGTTATCTCATACTGGTCAGTTGGTCTGATCTATAAATGTCCACACACATGTGCCTTTTTTTGTTCTGTGTCCCTTGCCATGAATTCCCCCTGCCCCTGGCTCAGATGGCTTTCATCTCTGGGCCCTTGGGACTTTGCAAAGCTGTGTCCATTTTTCCTCCCAACCAATCTAGTCAATACTAACACATGCTACAGAACCCGCTTACATGTCATCTCCTTGTCAGATCTTCTTCATCCTTCCAAGGCAAGGTTGTTAAATATCAGTGTTGTTTTATTCTTTTGTAATTATTTTTCAAATTCTCTCATCAGTCAACTAGTCCTTTAGTTCCTTGAAGGACAAGTCCACAACTTACCCATATCAGTATCATTACAGCCTGACAATTTTAGGATATTATGCTTTGTTGAAAGACTAAAATATGAGGGGCACCTGGGTGGCTCAGTGGGTTAAAGCCTCTGCCTTCAGCTCAGGTTGTGATCTCAGGGTCCTGGGATCGAGCCCCATGTAGGGCTCTTTGCTCAGCAGGGAGCCTGCTTCCTCCTCTCTCTCTGCCTGCCTCTCTGCCTACTTGTGATCTCTCTCTGTGTCAAATAAATAAAGAAAATCTTTTAAAAAAAAAGAAAACAAAGACAAAACTATGATTAAAAAAAAGACTAAAATATGAGTAAAAGAAACAGTAGGTGAACATCAACTAGTCTTAAAACAGAAGGCTCAATGTACTTATTTACTGATCCATCATAAACATTAAGGTAATTTAATTATGGCTACAAAAAATACCTGTTCGTGACTGTAAATTTATCAGAACTGCAAAATTCATAATATGAACACAACCATATATGCTAGTAGAAATGCAAATCAGCCATATTGCACCAGTCAAAAGCTAGAGACTCAGTTATTCATTGGTGAACTAAAATCCTTTATTCATTATTTTTTGGAGTTAATGATTATAAGCATTAAGTTCAGTTCTATACCATTAAGTCTTTAAACTGTACCATTCCTGACAATTGTAGAATACTTTCATCAAGATTATTGGTTTTATTCAGAATCCTAACTATAAAATTACACCCCTTACTCAGAGGCATGTGTAAAATTTTTCTAGACGTTAAAAGTATGATTACAACTATTTAATTTGTTGAAAATAGTACTGTCTATGAACTAAAATTAGTACTTCATCTCATTCCAGAAAATAAAAATATATTTTGCATCATTAAATCACTATTTGATTTTGAATATCATGCTGATATTGATAAGTGGTTCTGAGTATGAGGGTTGATATATTTTTATTATGCTTTCTACCAAAAAGGAATTTAAAGCTAGTTAATTAAACCATACATTACTACAATTTGTAAGGTGGTGAAATTCTCTTAGAATGTTATAGAGTTCTTTACTTACAAATAATTTTCTCTTGAAAATTAAAGTCTGCTCTTAATATGTAATAGTTTATTTCCAAGTGTGTTTTCATATATTAACTCTGTAAAATGCCATTTTTAATGCTGTAAAACTCTGAGTTTTTTTCCTCAGGACATATCAACTCCTTATTAATATGCTAAAGTTGAGGTACAATAAAAGGCTGATATCTGTCCTTATCAACATGAATTATAATACCAGGTAACATTCTATTTAAAATTTTAATGCACCTTAAGTTTCTCAAATATATCTATTCTGACTGGTATTGTCCACCTGTGTTTGTTACATAAATATAAAAAAAAGAAAACCTAAAAATTTTTATTACATTGTTTATTAACCATCTGCTAAATCTCAAAAAACAAGAGGCAATTAGCCATGCATATGAGGTGGGTAAAGGTAATGTAGCCCAGTGGTTCTTAACAAGGGAAGATCATGACAATGATCTATGACACTTTTCCAAAATACAGAGGTCTGCATCAACCCTCTGAAATTCAGATACAGTTATTTAAATATGAATCCACAGTTGAGAATCACTATGTTAGGCAAAGGTAGTGGCAAATGCTAACAGAAAGCTATGGAATGAAAAACTAAAGGAAGGAATATGAATATACAAAAGCAATCAGAAAATCTCTATATTTTACTTCTACAATATGAGAGAGAGAGAGATCTAGAGTGATATCCTAATGAAAAATTATTTAAATTTTAATTCTTTCTGATTTTTAATATTATCCTTGTGTATTCTTAATGTTTTTACAAATGATTTTCATTTTTAATTCTTTCACAAATATTCCTTGACCCCCTATTGCAAGCCAACAACACATTAGGTGCTGGGGACATAAAGAAAAAAAAGATAAGGCTGCTCCCTCACTGGAGACATAACTTTTACTGGAAAAATGTGAATAATCATTTTTATTTGAAACTCCATACTTGGATGATACATCTGACTTAATAATTTGTCCAAAGTCTGCATAGTTTTAAAATTCATATGATATCTTCCTTAACAAATATTCAGACTCTAGTAACATCCATTTCAATGATCTCAGCATCCCTCAATAGCTAATTGCTCATTCCAGTTTTGTCTTTGATCTTGACATTTCACTAGTTTTATCTTTTGTTATGGTTCTGGCCATAATGCCATGGTATTTCACCTCACCCAACATAATATCTTAGTTTGCAAAAAAGCTAACTTCTTCCTTATAGTGGTAAGGTGATGGCATCTGTTGTTCCTCCTTTTTTTGTTTGTTTGTTTTGGTGTTTTGGTTTCTGGGAGTTTAACTGGTCAAGGACCTTAAGAGATGACTGATCAAAGAAAACCTGAAGAAGTGAACAAACTGAGTTCTAAGAGAAGTTCCTGTTCATTAGTGCAGGATCTCACCAAAACCAAGACCCAGAATAGGACAAAAGTGAAAGTCTCTTCAGGAGAAACGAGGTAACATGTAATTACTCCAGCATAGTGCCTACATAGGCTAATAAATATTCATTAAACAAGTGTTCAACATTTATTTATAAATGGGTCACTCTATAGAAAACTCTTAAAAACACCGGCTGGCCCAAAGTAAGTGGCTGATAAATGTCAGTTGACAGAGAAAGGGAAGGAAGGGAGGAAGGAAGGTCAAGAAGCACTGGGGAAGATGTTGGCGAGGTTGTGGAGAAAGGGGAACCCTCCTACACTGTTGGTGGGAATGCAAACTGGTGCAGCCACTCTGGAAAACAGTATGGAGATTCCTCAAAAAGTTGAAAATGGAGCTACCCTACGACCCAGCAATCGCACTACTGGGTATTTATCCTAAAGACACAAAGGTAGTGTTCCTCAGGGGCACGTGCACCCGAATGTTTATAGCAGCAATGTCCACAATAGCCAAACTATGGAAAGAACCTAGATGTCCATCAACAGATGAATGGATAAAGAAGATGTGGTATATATATACAATGGAATATTATGCAGCTATCAAAAGAAACGAAATCTTGCCATTCGCAACGACATGGATGGAACTGGAGGGTATTATGCTGAGCGAAATAAGTCAATCAGAGAAAGACAATTATCATATGATCTCTCTGATATGAGGAACTTGAGGGGCAGGGTGGGGGGCTGTGGGGGGTAGGGAGGGAAAAATAATGAAACAAGATGGGATGGGGAAGGAGACAAACCATAAGAGACTTCTAATCTCATAAAACAAACTGAGGGTTACCGGGGGGTGGGAGGGTAGGGATAGGGTGGATGGATTATGGACATTGGGGAGGGTTTGTGCTTTGGTGAGGGCTGTGAAAGATGTAAGCCTGATGATTCACAGACCTGTACCCCTTGGGCAAATAATAAAAATAAAATAAAATAAAATAAAAAAAAAAAAAAAAAAGAAGCACTGGGGAAAGTAGAGAATGACATTCCCTTGGGACAGAGCCTAACTTTTCCTCCCTTAAGGCCCCCAAATGGAATGCTTTAAACCTAGTTCACTGTCTTCACTCCACAAAACCAAAGCCCTGCCACCTTAGAAGACATTCTCTTTCCAGCCCTTGTTGGGTTTCATGCCCGACCAAAGGGGTTTATCGAAGTGCTGTATTCCTTTTATCCACCTTCCATTTCTCCCTGAGAGGTATGGATAAATGCATTCCATTTTATTTCACCAAGGTTCTAGCACCCTGGCCATGTTTGAGAATCTCTTATGGATTAGAACCTATGAGCTTTCTTTCTGGGCTAGTTAGCCATTAACAATTCTTTCATTTCCTCATCTAGCCATGCATTTGGCTACTCAGCCTGAAAAGCAAGTCCATGAGGGGTTTAAGTGATGTCCCTGGACTGCAGAATTTGTGGTTTGGTAGAGAGTTAATCCTAACTCTCTGCCATTGTTCGAGAACCCTTGCCTTTCCATTATGATTGCTTAAAATTCAAATTGGAGAACTTTTTATGCTATGTGTTCCAAATGAAATTAAAAATCAATTTTAAAATATCCTCTGAAATCATAAAAACTAGCAGAAAACAGCTAATCAGACTTTAAAAATCCTTTTCTGATTTTACTGCAGCCACGGTCAGTGGATCTGTTATTATAAGCTAGCGCATTAACTTATATGAGTAAAAGATGAATTCAATAAATCTTTATTTATACTTTGATCTGACAGATGCTATTCTAGACTCTGTAATTGTGGTGAAAAATCCTTTTTTTTTTCCTGACCAGAGACACTGTGATCATTGGAGCATGATCTGTAAAGGTCAAGGGTATGATGATAATGCATACTATCATGGGGCAATGGCATTTTCAAGGATTGGGCTGGAATTTGGATAATACTATAGCATAATATGGTTCTGAAGTTTGCCATTTAATTCTCATGTTCTTCAAAAAATGTTGTACTTCGCGATCTTCAGATAATAAGAAAGTAGATTATGAATGTGTTTATTCCACTTTCTCCAATCTCCTAAGAACTGGAATTTACCAAAAAACAAAATTTAAAATTTTTTCAGGGTTGGTGGAATGTAAATTATCTTACATATCCCTAGAAACATTAAGTGGTAAATTCACATTGGCCAGAGTCCTAAGTGGTCTTGAAAAACTAATAAGATTTTTATTCACTTAAACTTTTGTTGCTTTTTCATTTCTAGAAAAGAAAGACTGGCGGATTTCTGATTTAGAATCTTCCTATACTCCCCAATTAAAATAATAATACAAGGTTGAGAATTGTGAGAGATAGTACTTTTCAAAAAAAGTCTACACCCAGGTGTAGCTCATTCCACATGTTCTTACAATATGATTTTCATGTTCCTTCATCAAGAGGTGGGATCTATGTATATTTCCCTATAATTTGGGTGGACCTTTGTAACTGCCTCCACAAACTGAATACAGAAGAAATGATCCTATGTGACTTCCCAGACCAAGCTACAAAAGATAATTCAGCTCTTTTTTGTTTTAAGATTTTATTTATTTATTTGAGAGAGAAAGAGAGAATGAGAGAGCATGAGAAGGGAGAGTCAGCAGGAGAAGCAGACTCTCTGCTGAGGTGGGAGCCTGATGTGGGACTCAATCCTGGGACTCCATGATCATGATCTGGGCTGAGGACAGTTGCTTAACCAACTGAGCCACCCAAGCACCCTGGGTTGTTTTGTTTTGTTTTGTTTTTTCCTTAAGACGCATGCTTTTGACACTCTAAACCACTCTATAAGAGTGCGGCTATAATGAAACTTCAATTCAGCAGAGATTACATGGAGAAAGAGAGAAATGCCCAAGGAGCCCCACCTGTTCTAGTCCTCAGCAATTTGAGTCTTCCCAGTCCAACCCTCAGACACATTGAGTCAGAAATCTTCAGATAATTCCAGCCCCTAACCATTGTTCTGCCTCCACCATGATGAGTGGAAAGAAAATGAGGTACTCTCAAAAAGCCCAGCCCAAACTGCTGATCCTTGTTTTATAAGCAAAATAAATGTTGTTGTTTTACTTTTTTTAAGATTTTATTTATTTGTTTGTTTAGAGAGCACATGTGATCAGGGAGGTGCAGAGGAAGAGGGAGAAGGAGAATCCTAAGCAAACATCACGCAGAGCCCAATGTGGAACTCGATCCCATGACTCCAAGATCATGACCTGCACCAAAATCAAAAGTCAGATGCTTAACCAACTAAACCATCCAGGCAGCACTAAATGCTGTTGTTTTAAATCACTAAGCTTTGGGTTTGTTACACAGTCACAATAAGTGGAACAGAGATGTCCACTCTAAGCAATTTCCCTGAATCAAGCAAATATGGCAAAGAACAGCTGTAGCATTCATTCATTCATTCATTTCCATAAATATGTATTAAGTACCTAATATGTGCCAGTCACTATGCCAGCTAAGTGGCTGTATAGCACTGACTGTAACACAGTCAGTGTTGGCCACCATGGAATTTAAAGCATTGGAAATGTGCTGACAATAGGCAGCCCAATGTACAATCTGTTATCCCATCACAGTGGGCATTACTAGAAGGTTCTAGAAAAAGATGATTGTTATAGAAATGGTAGTGGAAATAGCTGATATCTTTCCTTTCTCGATGGTGACATGGACTTCCCTGCCAATCAGATCTCCCTGTGCACAAAACATAATGCCAACCTTGGTCAGAATTTACACTAAAGAACAGTAGAGAATAAGAGCAGGTGGATGAGATAACTCAGACTCTGCAGTCAGACATCTGACTCTAGACATCTCTTTCTTTTTATCAACTTGTGTATAATAGACACCATTGGGATAACATGTATGACACTCTATGTTTGAAACTTTGGAGTTAGATTGATCAGAAAAGTATAATTCTTTTTCTTAAGATTTTATTCATTTATTTGACAGAGAGAGAGAGATTACCAGTAGGCAGAGAGGCTGGCAGAGAGAGGAGGAAGCAGGCTCCCTGCTGAGCAGAGAGCCTGATGTGGGCCTCGATCCCAGGACCCTGAGACCATGACCTGAGCCAAAGGCAGAGGCTTTAACCCACTGAGCCACCCAGGCACTCGTGTAAAGTATAATTCTAAGATGACCCTAACATTGCTTGATTTGGCAAACGGATGATGCTGAGAGTCCCAACTCAAATCTACAGCATAATTTGGATTGTTTTAAACAGTTTTAAACTTTCTTCATATGCAATATATGGCTCATAAATAGCAAAGCCAGGAAAAAAATTAGGAAAGCTTTGCACATTCTAGTTATGCAAACTTACTCCAAATGGAGGCTCTAATACTCATCTCTACACCACGATAAACCTCCAAACAGCTGAAAATTTTTATTGGGAAGATGAATCATATTATTCCGTTTAGATTATTTCAGCATTAAAGGATATGGCTTATTCATGCTGCAGATGATAAAGCCATGTGGTCAGGTTAATGCTAAAACTGACAAATGCTATGGCAGATTTGAGAATATGTGGAAAATTTTAATTAGAAGTTTATAAAACTCTGAAAAATCTCCAAAGGTTTTATCCTTATGAATGAACTTAAGATAAATTCAGGGCTAATATATTAGCTAATATGCAGGCAGTGATTAAAGGAAAACAGGTGGCTGGTGCATAATTTCCACAACGGTCTCCTTTCCGAGGCTGGCTGTGGACACCAACTCCAGTTGTCTGCAGGAGGTTGTTTGTTCTCAACAAAGAGCAATCAGGGGTAGGCTGCACTTTGTCAGATAATATGACACACTCTCAAGCTTTATGCTACTTCTGTTGGACTGAGACATTTGGCTCTACCTCTAAAACTATTTTTAGATTTGTTTATTTCTCCTACTATTAATTTATAATCATTCCACTTTCTTCACAGATCTGTCAGCAAACTTGACTGACTAGAAGATTACAAAAGAAAAAGAAGCATTGTTCAAGGAAAAAGGAAAATGGGGAGACCAGAGATGTTGATTATTGATTATGCATGCCTGAACGACCTTTTTTTCCCCTTGAATAGCATCTTACAAATTGCTCTAAAATGCTAAACCACTATTACCATGGAGTAACACCCTAGCCATAAAGGGGTTATAATAGATGCAGTAAAACATTTTTAAAATATGCTTTAAAAGAAAGATAAATCCAATGCAATTCACATAAAGCCTAATGCATTATGTACCGTCTGTGCTTAATAAATGCATTACTCATAAAATATACATTCACACGTCCTCCTTTCTTATCAATAAAGCAATCAAGCTGAGCATAAGATTATCCAGAAATTCTGCTCCTTCCTCTTCAAAAATATAATCACATTATCCCCTTTTTAAATCATGCTCAGATGAAAAGAAACAAGAAATGGGTACTTTTAATATTTCATTGTATAAAGAATTTCATATTTAGCCCACTAAAAATACTGCATGTGTAGTTTGTTTTGTTTTGGGTTTTATGTTTTGTTTTTGTTTTTGTTTTGCCTTTCATGTTTCCCACATAGGAGAAAAAAATTGCAGATTTTTTACTCCTAACCCAAGAATTAATCTTAAAGTATAATATAAATCAGTAATTGAGACTGGTTAGAGTTACCCTCAAGCTTTCAGGGACTTTCTGTGCTACAAAGACCATTTTTTGATTATTAGTAAATGGACAAAATGCTAGTTCCTGATCTCTGAAGAAATTTGACTGTATGTTTGTTTCTTTTAATATTCTTCTTCTCCATTTGTCAGATTGAACAACCCATATCCTCTGTATGAGGTGGTTGGCATCCAAATCACATTTCTCCAACAAAATTTGCCCAAAGCATTTCTTAAGCTAAGATCAAGATGGTCTTCAGAATGAGGATTAAATTGGGTGCTGGAAATGTGGTCCCCGCTTATCTACTATTTTTCATCTGGACAAATGACCCCGATACTATTGTGTGTCCTCATATCTCTGTATTTTTAAAGCCCTTTTCTATTGGAAAACAATTGATTATCAGCTTAAGTCAGCTGTGGTTCATTCTACTATACAGTTAGGCAGAGTTTATAGAATGTCTGAAATGTTGGTAGTGTTCTCATGGTCATTGTTATAGTTTATCATTATAGGAATAAAGGAACTTTTAGAAAGACAAAACAATGTGCAACAGCTTTTATTTCCTCCCACTGTCACTTCGCCCCACCCCAAGTTCAGATTTTTTTGATTACTTGCTGTACACCAGCAGACCCTAAGGCTCTCTCCAATACCTGCTAAGACATCTTTGTATACTTCACTAGCAAACATGTCATTTGGAAAGGCAAATACCAATTTACATGAGGCAGGACTTTGTATATCTTTCACATTCCTTTTTCTCTCTGACAGGCAAGACATCGTAGTTCTCATTTCCAATCCTTATTAGAAAGTGTGATCCTGGTTGTTTAGAAGGCTCATTAGTGCCATTGCTCTGTGATGGACTGCACATCTTTAAAAGAAAGACAGATTGCATGGATGCATCAGCACACCAGCCATAATGAAACCCAAGTGCAACCCTGCAAGCCTCAGAATTTAAATCTTCATTTGCTTTTGTGAAAAATGATGGCCATGACCATGGGCATTTGAAAATATAGTTAAATCTTTGTCTTCCCAGTAATAGGAATGCACCACTATTGCCTGCATGACCTTCAGGGAAAGTAAAAGAAAAAGCAGTTAGCCATGTACTGCTTTGCAACTAGGGCACTGAGGCCAGACAAGAAGCATGCTCAGTAGGTGGGCATTAGCAGTGGGTTAAGAACGTACACAGGACTGAACTCAGAGACTTACCATCTCATCAGTAGTGAAGCACTGGTCTCTTGTGTGATAGCGTCAAAGGCATTTAATTTTATCTGGTCTTCAACTTCCCATTCCAAAAGGATAAGTCATATGGTGTCTTTACCTTAGTCACAAGCTGCCAAAAACTTAGTTAGTCAAAAGATTATTTTTTTCAAAATAAAGGAAGTCATAGAAACAATCTTATCAACAATAAAACAATTCTAGTAGTTCTGATCCTGGGGAAAATGAAGCAAAATGATACTACAGAGTGACTATTCCAGAGCTCCTTTTGATTTTTCAAATAAATACCTTTTCCACCTCTAGGGAGCTGCATGTGTATGTTTCCCCTTCTTAGGTTATTTCACAGAGAAGGTCGCCATGGAGTGGGGAGCACACTAGTCTTGCAGTCCTAAGACCTTATTTTGCCTATGAGCCTTCAACTTATTTACGAGGTGACATAGATGAATCATTAAATACCACTGAGCCACAGGCCTTACCTGCTTCATGGAGTTGCTATTTCTAAAAAAATATATCAATGTATAAATATATTTCTCAAAAAAGAAATAAAAAAATACCTTGAGACAAACAAAAATGGAAACATAATATACCAAAATTTATGGGATGCAACAAAAGTAGTTCTAAGAGGATAGTTTGTAGCAAAAAATACCTATCTCAGAAACAAACAAACAAAAAGTCTCAAATAAAAAACCTAACTTCATACCTCAAGGAACTAGTAAAAGAACAAAACCCAAAGTTAGAAGGAATGAAATAGCAAAGATCAGAGCAGAAATGAATGAAGTAGAGGTTAAAAAGACAGTAAATAAAATCAATGAAATTAAGAGCTAGTTCTTTGAAAAGATAAACAAAATTGATAAGAGTTTGCCTAGACTCACCATGAGAAAAAGAAATGACCCAACTAAATAACATCAGAAATGGAAGAGAAGATATTATAACTGGTACCTCAGAAATACAAAAATTTATAAGAGACTACTATAATTATTTATAGTAGTAGGCAACAATTTGGACAACCTAGACAAAATGATAAATTCCTAGAAACATAGAAGTACCAAGACTGAAGCATGATGAAATAGAAAATCTCAACAGACCAATTACTAGCAAGGAGATTGAAATCAGTAATCAAAAACCTCCCAACAACAACAAAGTGCAGGACCAGATAGCTTTACTGGTGAATTCTACAAAGCATTTAAGGAAGAATTAATACCAATCCTTCTCAAACTCTTCTAAAATAGTAGAGGGGAGAAAGAACTCTTACAAACTCAATTTATGAGGCCAGCATTATCCTAATACCAAAACCAGACAAGGATATCACAAAAAGGAAACTTACACACCAATATCCCTGATGAGCCCATGCATAGTCTTCAGCAAAATATTAGCAAACTAAATTCAACAATATATTAAAAGGATCATATACCATGATCAAGTGAGACTTAGTTCAGGAACGCAAGGATGGTTTAACTTCCACGGATCAGTCAATATGATATATACCACATTAACAAAATGAGGAATAAAAATCATATGATCATCTCAATAGATGTAGGAAAAGCATTTGACAAAATTCAACCTCCATTTATGATAATAAATATCAACTAATTGGGTGTAGAAGGCATGTACCTCTACATAATAAAGGCCATATATGACAAGTCCAAGATAACATCATATTCTTTGGTGGAAAGCTGAAAGCTTTTCCTTTAGATCAGGAACACAAGAATGCCCACTCTTGCCACTTTCATTCAACTTAGTATTGGACATCCTATCTAGAGCAATTAGGCAAGATAAAGATAAAAAAGATATCCAGGGCGCCTGGGTGGCTCAGTCATTTAAGCTGCTGTCTTCGGCTCAGGTCGTGATCCCAGGCTCCTGGGATCGAGTCCCGCATCGGGCTCCCTGCTCCGCAGAGAGCCTGCTTCTTCCTCTCCCTCTGCCTGCTGCTCTGCCTACTTGTGCTCTCTACCTCTCTGTCAAATAAATAAAATCTTTAAAAAAAAAAAAAAAAAAGATATCCAAATTGGAAAGAAAGAAATATAACTGTCAATATTTGCAGACTGTGAGAAAAGAAAACCCTTGTGCACTGTTGGTGGGAATGTAAATTAGTGCAACTACTATGAAAAACAGTATGGAATTTCCTCAAAATATTGAAAATAGAACTACCATATAATCCAGCAATTCTACTTCTGGATACTTATCTGAAGAAAAGAAAAACACTAATTCAAAAAGATAAATGCACCCCCATGTCCACTGCAGCATTACTTACAATAGGCCAAGATGTGGAAACAACCTCGATGCCCATTGATGTATGAAATTTTTATTCAGCCATAAAAAAAGAATGAAATCTTCCCATTTGTGACAACATGGATGGGCCTCAAGGGCATTATGCTAAGTGAAATAAGTCAAACAAAGAAAAATACCATGTATCTCTCTTATATGTGGAATCACAGACACAAAAAAAAAACCCTAATCTCATAAATATAGAGAACAGCTTGGTGGTTGCAAGAACCTAGGGGTGGGGAGTTGAAGAAATGTGTAACTTTTTTTTTATTTAAATAAATTGACAAAAAAAACTTTTTAAGCTTAAAAAATGAAATAAAAAATTATAAGTGGCAGTGCCCAGGTGGCTCATTCAATTAAGCATCTGCCTTCTGCTCTGGTCATGGTCTCAGGGTCCTGAGATTGAGCTCCATGTAGGGTTCCCTGCTCAGTCAGGAGTCTGCTTCTCCCTCTCATTCTGCCCCTCCCCTCACTCATTCTCTCTTTCACACTCTTTCTTAAATAAATACGATCTTTTAAAAAAAAGTATAAGTGAAGCCAATTTTTCTGTTTATCTCATGGTGTTCCCACTTATTGATCTTATAAGGAGCCCTAAATTTTGTGACACACTAAAATGGAAATAGGAAAAGCCCCAGTGACTATAGAAATATTTTAAACATGACTGACATGCAACTCAGAAACAGAGTTTAAACCAATGGTAACAAGATTATCACTTTTTTCTGAAACAATTAAATATTTCAAATCTTTGCTAATTTCTCCCTACCTTATCAACATCACCAGCTTCCTCCCATCCAGGTTTAGAATGTGATCTAAGCTACATGACCACCCCCCACCCATTCTCTCTCTGTTTCTAACCTAACAGGATATAATCCTCTTCTAAAAAAATGTAGACAGTTAGGGACACCTGGCTGCCTCAGTCAGAGGACGATGAGACTCTTGATCTTGGGGTCATGAGTTTGAGCCCCATACTGGGAATAGAGATGAATAAAAATAAATTAATAAAAATAAAAACTTTTAAGAAGTGGACAGTAAATGTCATTTTCTATGGAACGGTGGAATATGCTACAGTTCTGTGCACTGGCTGAACAGATCATTTCTCTCTGTAACAATTTAATGAGCACTATGTGCATGGTACTGTCATTGTACTTTTGAAGATAAAACAATGACTCAGACGTGAAACCTGCTCTCAAAGAGCTTGCCATCTAATAGAAGAAGAGCCGTGCCCCACAGGACTGACCCAGATACAAAGAGGTGACCAAACAAACCAGCATGAATCTGCTGTCAAAGGAAGAAAGTTTGTGTATGGGGAGAAGAGCAAAGACTTCAGCATCAGCCCCCCGTGAGAGACCATGAACAAAGCATGGTTCCTCCTGGAAAGTGTGTTCTAGGCTAGAAGAAGGAAAACACAAACAAAATTAACCTGGGAGAATAGTTGTTCTGCCGCTACAAAAATACGAGATGCTCGAAAAGGAAAAACGTACTTTGGACTGGGAGGATACACTAGAAAAAGAAGATGAAGAAGCAAGAAGAGAATGAACACGTGTTCTGCAGCCACGACCTGTCAGGGACCTGCTGGACACTGCGCACACTTCATGGGGTGAACCACGGGCAAGACATCAGAGCTGTGATGGCAGACATGGACATTCCAGAAGGAGGAAGTGATAGGAGCCAACTACGGAGGTGAGAAAATCCAGAGGAAGTTGAAGAACATTGAGAAACCTACAGAGGACTGACTGACAGGAGAACCTTCCAGGGCAGTGGAAAATACAGACTTCCGACGGATGGTAGAGGGTTTGCAGGCCATTCTAACATGACTAGACACCATGTTTGGAGACAGAAAACCCATACAATATGTCCAGCAACAAGGATGGTACAATGGATAGTCTTTCTTGTGGGACAGAATCTAACCACATATTACGCATCAAACAAGTGTATTATAATATCAGTTAACTTACGACTACTTCCATTTCACAGACGGAGTATAAAAACATCCTGTTATGACAGCAATCATAGCTGTTCACCTTTGTTGTCAGATATGGGACATGCTGTAGAAAAATATGCATGTTTAGACTAATCCCAGCCGGCCAGAATGAAGCTAAAGTGTAATTTTCATAACGGCACTCAGTCCCGAACACCAGACTCATTTGTAAAACTACTTTTCAAAAATAACGGAAGGATTTATACTCTTTACAAATGACAGATTCTAAAATGCTGCAGCGCAGTTATCCAAACCCAGAGGATCACTCTTGGAAACATCAGCCCCTCAGGAAAACATGACTCAATTTATATCTTCAGAACCAGGTGAAAACTCAAACAAAATGTAAACAAATTTCATGTAATAAACTCTGTGGCATAATGAACACCTGAAAAGATTACAGCAAGCCCTCTCTGCCCTTGACACAAGGTCAGAGGTCCACCTGGAAGATTTCTATGTGACATTCTTCCAGGTTACATACAAATCTGAGGAGGGGTTCAACTAAAACCTTCACTTTCTTCAGGCTTTTATGGAAGATGATGGATGGTGGACCAAAAATGCTACTTTGTAAGCCATTAGTACTTATTTCAAGGGACCTGCCTAAAAACACAAGTACAATACTGATGGTTAAAGAAGAAAAAATGGGGTAAAGCGCAGAAGGAGGTTGAACTTTGGCTAGCCAAAGCTGTGGTTTCTCAATGACGCTCTTTGGTATTTTCTAGAAGATGAGGCCCAGAGATACCACTGAGGTTCTTGTGAGACTCTGAGGTCAGCTGTACGTGTTTTCTTTGTGTAGAGGCATCATTTCCAAACCACATTTCCTCATCTATCCCTGAGCAGAGCGCTCCTCCTAAGGCTTAAACAAGCAAAGCTTAAATTTACCAGCACCTATTGAAACTAAATGGTCTAATCCATTGACAAATGCAATGCTCTATAGCTATCAAAGTGTTTTAAGACCCCCCAAAAAACTTATTTTTCCAAGAGAATTTAAGAAAAATATTTAGCAGACTTAAGCCATGCATGATTTACTGAGATTAAATAAGAAATAAATAAAATGTGGAAAATGTAACTCAAAACATACAATAAAATAAAACATAGGGGACTTTCAGGATTAACCAAGCCTTCGAGACCATCTAAATCAATCTCTTTATTTTTATATGATCAAATTTAAGCCAAAAAAATTAAATAACCTTACCATTTAAGTAATAAAAATTAAGTGAATGTCAAACTAAGATCTAACAAGATAATTTTTATATTATTTGTATTATTCTTATACTCACACAAATTAAAACTAAGTAGAATTTATCCCAATTAAACTAAAATCCAAACACTTAAATGACTGTACATAATTAATGGCATTTATAATGTATATCATATCTCTCTTGACAGTTACCTTAAGAGATCCTAACTGAATAAATAATCATAGTTTCTAACCTCACTCTACTTATTTTCTCAAGCAATTTTAGAAATACAAGTGTGGGTTGGGACATTATACATACAGAATACAGCCATATTTATGGGACCTAAGAATCAAAACTTTCTAATTTCTTGCCATTTTTTGCTTACTTTATCAAAATCAGTGTGTCATAAACAAATCAATGGTGGTTGGTTTCATTTTTCCCCAAGATTTATATTTTATGAATATATATTTTCTTTTAAAAATAGAAATAACTAAATGCAATGCAATATCTTGCATTGGATCCTGACATAGAAAAATGACACTGAAGGAAAAACTGGTGGACTCCAAATAGAGTTTTTAGTTTAGTTAATAATAATATACCAAAGTTAATCTCTTAGTTTGGACAGAAGTCCCATGATTAGGTAAGACATTAACTTTAAGGGAAAATGGGTAATGGGTATATGGGACATCCTTTTTACTATATTTACAAACTTTCTCTAAGTCTAAAATTATTCCAAAATAAAAAGGTTATTTTTAAAATATAGAAATAAAATTAAGAAATATTGGTAATATTTGGCATTGGCAGACACACTGGGCCAATTAAAACAATCTTCGTTGATCAGAAAAATGATAAAAAATGGTAGTTTCAAATAAAGGAGGGATCAAGGGAGGGAAGGAAGAAAGAAAGGAAGGGGGTGGGGAAGGAAGGAAGGAAGAAAGGAAAAAAAGAAATCGTACCAATTCCTTTATAAGGAGTTATACCATAGCAATACAGAGCCATATTTTCTCTAAACCCACAAATTGTCTAGTTCCCGTATTCATTCACTTAATTGTAACAAAACAATGAAGTAATTGTTTTTATTATTCCCGTTTTAGAGATGAGTGAACTGAGCCACAGAAAGTTTGGTTACTTGCTTGAGGTCACACGGTTTAAATACATCGTGGGGACAGGATTTGAATTAGGTTTTATCAGACACTGGTCTGTAACAAGAAAATGACTTTGCTTCCCTTTCTGTGAACATCAGATGGACACGTGCCCCAATAATTAATTACAGTACAAAGCGAAAATTTTCTTTCAGTTTTTCCTTGCAGGCTTTTTAGTCTCTACACTTAATGCAGGAGGCTGAACCTAGGTTTAGGCTCACTGAGGACACACGACTTAGGAGCCAATAGAGTGGGCAAGCGGAAAGTGGAGAAGACAGAATCGTATGCTTGTGAGCTTAAATAGCGCTCGTTTTTAGGTTGAATCCTTGAATTTTCCTGAGAGGCTAAATCCCTATGAATAGAAGCATCTTTTAGTACATCTGGCAAAGCCTCAATAAATATCCACTGCTATTTAGCAATTTCAAATTTACAAATTAAAAAAGAAAGAGAAAAGGACTATGCTCGAAAAGATGCAGCATTTCCCCCAAGGTGGCTCCAGCTGCATGGGTACCTAGATTTCCTGCCCCTGCGAAAGCAAAAGTCCCAGGAGACACAACTCATTAAGCAATAGAGACTAGCCACACTTCCACAGCTGCAAAGCAGCTCCAGCCCAGAGAGCCACCTGTGAGAATTAAATGAGATGATGTTGTGAAAATACTTGAAAACACTGAGGAGTCTTACCATTGCAAACCATGACTGTTGTTCAAGTATGATTTTCTCATTTCCTGAGACTGCTGAGATGGGATGATACAGGGAGATATTGACTGGCATGTTGTCCTCTTCCTTCCTTTTTGCCCTGTGATCACCTTTCCTTAGGGCAGCTCGTCACCTCTAGGGTGAGTAGGATTAGTGAAGAAAGATGTCACATTCTCTGCTTCGAGGATCAAAAAAAGCCAGGTCATTTGGTAAATTCATGGGAAAGAGTAGAAATATTTAAAATAACATGGGAAAACACTCTTTCCTCGGCATCTGTGTCCCACTTAATAAAGATCATCCAAGCTTGGAAGAAAGAAAAATGGAGAAGAAGGAGCCTGAGTTAGTGGCCCAATGGCCTAAGCCTCACCTATAATCTTATCGTCCTGGTGGGGGAGGAATAATCGAGGGCCAAGATAAACTGAGGGATCCGTGGACTGGGAGGTAGTTGACTCATTACCTTTCTGGAGTCGTGGGGAATAACCTAAGCGAAAAAAGAGCATCCACACAGAGATCCCCAAGAGAACCCCTCTAAGCCCTCTTCACAGGGCTTCAGCGTGCCCCAGCAGGATGCTCAGAATTGCCAACATTTTTTGTTTGCTTTTGCTTTTCCTAACTCCAGGATGGCCTGAGTTTCCAGAAACAAGGTATACCCGAGGATCCTCGGAATTGGGAAGGGAGATTTTATCTACAGTCCAATAGTCTACACTTGACTTCCAAACTCAGATGGCATAAAGGGATGACACGCTGTGAAGGCCCAACAGGTGGTCTGACTACCACGGATGGTAGAGGGCAGGCCTCGCTGCCCACTGACACCACAGCGCTGGGTCATTGCCCCAGGACTGAGAATTCTCATCAAAGAGAATAAGGAGGAGGGAGAAAATCTTGACTTCCTTTTAGTTTAAACCTGGAACGATCCCTCCCTGAAAGAAGAATCCCTGAGTTTGACTGAATGTACCTGCAAGTGGAAGGAGGAAAATAAACACCTTTCCTGCCTTTGGATGGGAAGATGGCTTGAAACAGAAATTAAGTTCAGTTATAGGAAATGGAAGTTATATTTTTGCACATATGACTATATATTCTGTGCAAATTACTATCTTCTATGCTCCTATTTCTAAAAAGACACCATTACATAAAATTGGATAGTATTGTTTCCTCAGAGGCTCTACCTCAAATTTCTTGTCATGCATGTATCTTCTCTGGACCCAAACAGCAGTGCGCCTCGAGTTTCACCCAGCCCATAAACATTAACAAATCAATTGATGGATATTTCTTTAAAGACAGAAACAATAAAATCAACATAAGGAAGTTTTTCACGGTGTTTACTTGCTTAGTAACATCAAATCTCTGTTTTATCCTTAGAACCTCATCTCCACAATTTAAAAAAAAATGCCCCCAAAATGCATTCTATTGAACAACTCCTTTCTGGAAGTACCAACACATAAAATGGAAACATACATACCTAGAAAAAATAATTCTGCTTATAATATTATTCTTCACAATACTCTTCTTCCCTACCCTACTTCAATGGGAGAAATATACTTCCCTACTATACCATGACTTCAGAAAAAAATCCCATGACTTACTTTGACGAACAGGATGTTAGCAGACCTGACATAAAATGAGCCTTGGCAGGTGCTTGGGAGGCCGGTTTTACTTTGTGCCTTTGAAAACACTAAAAGAAGAGCTTCCCCAGATGAGCTGCTTCCCCCGAAGCATGGGCCCAGAATTTTCACAGGTAGAGCAGATCTGAGCTCATCCCTCAAAGCAATTTCAGCTGGATCCACAGTTTGAAGCAGAATCACCCAGTTGCACTCACCCTAGATCTACTTACCCCCCATGACGCACATGAGCACATAGGCAGGAATAAATTATTGTTTACATCTGACTTTTGGATTGTTTTGTTAAGCAGCAATAACCGATGATAGAGGACCTAGTGTCATTTGATTCTTTTTTTTTTTAAGATTTTATTTATTTATTTGACAGAGAGATAGAGAGCGAGTGCAAGTAGGCAGAGCGCAGGCAGAGAGAGAGGGAGAAGCAGGCTCTCCACTGAGCAAGGAGACTGATAATGGATCTCGATCCCATGACCCTGGGATCATGACCGGAAGCCGAAGGCAGATGCTTAACCAACTGAGCCACCCAGGCGCCCCTGTCATTTGATTCTTAACCTTCAGCTTATAATAGTAACTTTGCCCAGCGTGGTTGGGTAACTTGTCCCTATTCACCTGGTGAGAAAGTGACAGAGCTCCCTAGGTACACCCAGACTGATGTATGCTCATGAAACCACAGTTACCCTGAACTGCTTGGGCATACTTTGGTTTAGAAAATCATAAACGAAGGAGAACCCTGATTCATGCCCCCAACCCAACACTGTGCACAGGCCCAGAGTTAGCTCCACTCCTAAAGGTAGAATCCACAGCCAGCCATCATTCCAGGACCTTCTCATAGGATGCTCAGTTAGCGCTGGAGTTGGGTGTTGACTCCCACATGAAAATTACTCATGCTTTTGCTTTAACTAACAAGGCGGGGGTGTCCAGACTTAACATTAGGGAGCATCAAGCCCTTAGCAGGAGAAAAGAAAAGGGTAAAAAGGAGGGAAGGAAAGAAAGAAGGAAGGAAGGAAGGGCGGGAGAGAGGGAGGAAGGAGGGAGGAAGACATGAGGAATACTGATAAGAGATCTAGTAAGTCACCATTTTCCAGCTCTACTGCTTTAATGGCAAGTGAATGCTGGTCTGACAATAAATGTGGCTGTGCCCTTAATAGAAGGCATCTAGGTGCAAGAGGCTGTGTTCGTAAATGAAGAAGGAGGTGGAGAGTGTAGGAGGTTGGGTGACTGGAATGATGAGTGGATATTTGGGAGGAAAAGGGAATTCACCTCCTTAGCACATCTCATATCCCATGTGAACATACCTCAGGAAGTTCACAGACTTCAGACACTATCAACACACACACGCACCCACACATAAACAAAAACAACAATAAAACAGGGTGAAATGTGGGTGAAGTATAAATAAAGGTTTTCTGTGGATTCTATAACAATTGTTATCTTGAACTTACATCAAACCTCAGGCACGACTTGTGTTATAGTTCTCCCCAAAATATGATCCTATACCAAATTTTTTCAAAAGCATTGTACATTCTAAGCAGAATTGTAGTAGCTTTATGTACACTTTTTGCAGAAAATAAAATAGGAAGAATAGGATGACTCCATCACACTGTAAAGAATTAGAGTTTAAATATTTTAGGAACATTCAAGGAAATAACAAAAGCCATATTTTCCCTTTGCTATATGTAAGGAATTCCCATTGAAGTCGATGGGGTTTTACATAAAAATCAATGGCAAATTATGGCCCTTAATGAAAGAGGAAATTATAATTATAGCGCTGCTGGTAGCATCACTATAGTTAAGGCTGAGCAGTCTTTTCCATTATCACTTATCAGGATTTAATAGCTCAGCTGTTTTGAGCCCTACTTGGCTGAAATGTGATATAAAACTCATCAAGCTGGATGTAATTAGTTATTATTATTCTTATTACATAAACAAATATTTTAATCAGTAAAGCATTTTTTAATTATGAAGCTTAAGGAGACTATTTCTTTCCTAGTGACAGGTACAGGGGTGGGGAAGCAGACAGAAATAAGGACACGTGCTTAAAAGAAGGCAAATTGAATGTGGCAAGTCTCTCAGTTGGAATAATTCACTCTCCTTTGATTATGGGTACCAGTGTGGCCGGCTATGAAACTGAATCTCCTGGGGGAAGAAATACTGCTGAAGATGGAGGGAAGCCATTCACTGGCTCCTTCAGCCCAATTTTCTATTACGGGTTTAAGTGCATGTGCAATGCAATTAAATAGAAACATACAACTGGCCTCCCAGAACCTCTCAACACCAAATCTTGCTTTTCTGGGAAAAAGTGCATCATCTTTGGCTTATAAATGTTCTATCATCACTCAGTCCCTAAGGTACGTACACCTTAGATGTGGCTGGACCTCAGATCAGAAACATTTGACAGATCCCAAGGAGAGTTTTCGGGATCAGGTGCAAGCATCCTCTTGCTCTCTCATGCCGGTGGCCTCCAGGAACTGAGATGGAGATCTTTATGCTTAGTGAGCATCATGCACAGATGAGGAAACCAGAGCAGCAAAATCTTTTTTTTAGGAGTTTTAGTAGTCACAACACCAGAGTTCCCTGGCACTTGGAACAGCCAGCTGTGACTGTCTACATTGGAGACCTTCGTTTCCTGAAGAAGAGGGTAGATCGAATGACTAGAATGTGAGAGGAACAAGTCAACGGTACTTATAAAGTGCCTATCATGTGCATTTTGCACTTTCCTGCATTATTTCATTTAATCCTCATGAGAAACTCGTGTGTGCTGTTTTACACTCAATTTACAGAGAAACACAGGAGATTCAAAGACAGTGATGGTTCAATTAGCAAGTGGCAGAGATCAGCTTCAGTCTCAGGTCTCATGAAGCAAGTTCAGTGCCTGTGCTATTTGCCTTCTGAACCTCCAAACCCATACCCTTATTCTCTTTTCAACAATCTCCATCAGGGCTTCTCTCCCTTCCTGCTTGAGAAGCTGCTCTTGTCGCTTCCATGGACAACTACCATTGACAAACCCAACAGTCGTGCTCAATCTTCATCTTTCATAACCTCTCATCAGCATCCAAAGCAACCGACCTCTCTTTCCTTCTTGAAATCCTCTTTGATCTTCATTTCCACAGTCACTGCTATCCTGAGGTAAATGCTCTTCCTACTTTCCCAGAAGCTTCTTCTTGGTTCCCTTTGATGGCTCCTCCTCCTCTGCTCAGCCTCTAAATGTCCCAAGGCTCAGTCCTGAGCCCCCTTCTTTTCTTTCCCTTGCTCTCTGATGCCTGGGCACTTCCATTCAGTCCCATGGCTTTTCTTCCATCTCTGTTCTGAAGACAACCTGCCATCCCACCTTCTCAACTTGGATGTGGATTTGTGCATAGAACTACCTCCTCAAAATTCCAGGCATTTCAAATAACATCCTATATGCCACATTCCAAGAATAAACTCTTGCATCCCTCTCCTTAGGAAAAGACTATTCTTTCGCTATTTTTTCCATCTTAGCAAATTGCACCATCCTTCTTAGAGTTGTTGAAACCAAAACATGGTGCGTCGTCCTGTCTTTCTCTTGCATTCCATTTGTAACCCATCCACAAATCCTGATGATTCCACATGGAAATAAGACCCGAAATCTACCCAGCACCAATGTTACAGGTTTACAAGTGACTCTCAACTGGACACCCATGTTCTATTCCATTTAATAGCCAAAGTGATTTTTAAAAATAATAATAAAATAAAAAATAAATAATAAACATAAATCAGATCCAGTTACTCCCAGGCTTTAAAGTGTCCAAAAGAAATGCAAAGTTAAACACAGAACATACGTCCACACACTTAAAATCTTCCCACACCCTTATGAGAAAATCCAAATTTCTTCCCATCTTCTCACCATGACTTTACCCACCTCATTCTCTTTCCTTTTTTCCATGTGTCTCATACTTTCACACTCTAAGCCAGACACCCCGGGTCCATTGTTGTCCTGAGCACACCTTGCCCCCCTCCGGCTGGATACCACCTCCGCCACCTTGAGAACTTGTCACCTACGATTTGCTCTGCCTGGAACACCTTGAATTTTGCATAATATCCCGCTCATGATTGATTCCTCAGCCAACTGTCACCTTCTTAGAAAGGCATTCCAGAATAAGCTTTGTTGTGCTGGTCCTGGCACACAAGTCTGAAGTATTTATCATTTGGGCTTTTGCATTAGTCAGCTCGGGCTGCCATAAAAAATACTGTAGAGTGGGTAGGAGGCTGGAAGGCTGAGATCAGGGTGGCAGCAGGTCAGGTTTCGGTGAGATGCTAAACCTGGCTTGCAGAAGGCGGCCTTGCTGCCCTGTCCTCACATCTTTGAGAGAGAGCTCTAATGTCGCCTTCTCTTCTTATGAAGGCGCCAGTTCTGGTGAATCACGGCTCTAGTCTTATGATGTCACTTAACAATAACCTTCTTAAGTACCCCATCTTTAATATAGTCACACGGGGAGTTAGGGTTTCAATATAGATTTTGAGGAGACACAATTCAGCCACACCAGCCTTTATAGAAAAAGTTCGACACTCCTGGTCTGCACCAAAAAATACCATCTTTTCATTCTACCATATTGCCCATCTACATGGCATCAATATTTTACTGGTGTTTAATGTTGCAGAGCACATAGGCATTTTCCATAAAAAGTATTATGTATGTAGAGAGGAGACAGGTGAGAAATAGCTGTGATGTTGGTTATAAAACACTAACCAGTTATTTTAATTTGAGAACATTCTCATTTTTGTTCTCTCTTCAGATTCCACTGTTAGAACAAGAGAAAATAAATTTAAGAATGGAATGAACATAAATATCTCCTTGATTTTCCTCCTTATGCTTAGGAAAAAAATGTAAAAATTAGAAATAATGAAAATCAGAAATCCCTTCTAGTAGTAGAGTTAAAGGAGCAGAGCAGATCTGTGCTCAACTCAACATGCTTTTCTAACATGCAGTTTGCTTTCTCAGTCTGATGCACTGTTTATCACATTTTTAGAAGCCATTTGACAAAATGTAGTTTTTCCTAAAATCTGACAATGTGCTAAGGAAAGATACAAATAAAAGATAACCCCTAAAGAATCGAGGCCTAGCTTTGTCCATCAGTAAAGGAATAGCCAATTAAAATGTGGTAGGTGCACGTCACGGAATAATCATAGATAGAAAATAGAAGTAACAGCAACTTGAAAGTTTCTCAGAGACCAAACATTCAGTGAAAAAAAATGAGAAACAAAATGTCAACAAAATAATGCCATTTGTGAAAATTAAGTATATAAACATGTGCAAAACATTACATATGTCACCCGTGTACATACACTTTCGAGAGTAAATTTCAAATACATGCACGTGAATGCGTAGGGGGGACACCGGTTTGGAAGTCCAGGAAGAGAGGGGAAAAGTTTAAAAATGAGAGGGTTTTACAACTGGTGATGAGGGAGAGCAGAGCATAAGGGCCTCACCTATTTGCACCTGAGGCATAAAGTCAGGGAGGGAAGGAGGAACAGAGGAAGAAGGAAAGGAAGAGGTTAGAAAGGAAAAAGAGCATGGGGGTATAGAAAAATAATGCTGGTAAATATAATTCTCTTGATCTCATCATTTCATTGAGTTTTTGGTCCTAAGTACCTCAGGACTTGTTTGTGGGAGTGTTCTTGAATGTGACCTAAAGTCGCAACAGTAGCTCAGAGAGCTAGGATCCAGGAGGCAAACAGTGCCAGCTCAGACAGAAGTGTTAGACGCAAAAGTAAGGAGCTGCCAGAACGTCCTTTTTCTTTTCCTTGAGCCTCTGAGTCTAACCTGACTTATTCATGCCATCTACTGGTCCTTTCAATTAATGGCCTTTGCAAAACTCGCTGCTGGGCTAGGGCAAGTCTACCATCATTTGAGAGCCGATACTGAGAGTCTTTTCACTCAAATACTCCATTCCTTGCCAAAGATACCCTCCCTGAAGCTGCCTCTTGCTGTTGTCTTAGTGTGTCCTACCCTAACCTTTCTCTGCGTCAGCGAAATTCCGCAGACTTCAGGCCTTCGTTGGAAGTACTCTCAGGGAAAAAAAACAGGAGCCGTTTTTGCTAGAGGCAAGAAAACCATTTCCCAAATTTGCTATAAACATCAGGTTTGATTTTCTTTTCCAAAAGTGGAAACTTGCCTTGGAATGGGGTATCCTTATGTCCACCCAAAATTCATTTCTAACACTTCCCATTTGCATTAAAAAAGATTTGCATAAACTTATCATAATCTTCAGGATACATTTCCGGTTGGGTTTTTTTTTTTCACTTTAGTATAAATCTCTGAACGACAACAACCTTACAGTTGGAGGGGTACTATCGTACATCCTTATTGTCTTACTGCCATTTCGTCTTTCTTTTTTAATTTTCACATTTAGCAGACTGTTCTCTGGCTCAAACTCATAAAGAAAAGATACATGTCAGTATTTTTAATGTGGTTTCGGCCAGACAGCCAGTCACTCGCCTCTTTACTGATGGTTCCCCCCAAATGTGTGCAGGAATCAGTGGTCTTACCCCTGTCCATAAATAGAAGCCATTCATTAACAAATCTAAGATTTCAACAACGACAAAAACAAAAATCATGTCTCACTCCACGTTACCTTCTCCACAGTACAGCGCGTCACACTGAATGATTTCTCATTCATGTTTCGAGCCTGTGACTCTGAAGAAGGAGAAAAATCAAGCAAGTTATTTCCGGAGCCACCGCTGAGAATAACCACGAAACTAACAAGCCATCTTCTCTTCCTTGATGTTGCTATTAAGCAGTGAAGTCAACTCCAGGAACAGATTGTCCTCAGAGTATTTCCCCGAAATTCCATATGACCGTAATGCCTTCATTACAGAGAAAGAGTACAGAATCTCCTGAGGATCCTGAATATCAGGGAGGACTTGAGACCCGAAGAAGGAGGTCAGAAGACTATAGCCATGGGTCCCACACACCACCTGTGTTCGTACAGCCTGTGACTGAAGAATGGGGAATTTTTTTTTATATTTTGTTTACTTTTTAAGTTTTTATTTAAATCCCAGTTAGTTAACATACAGCGTAATATCAGTTTCAGGTGTACAATCTAATGACTCAACACTTCCACCCAACACCCGGTGCTCATCACCGCAAGCGTGCTCCTTAATCCCCATCACCTTTTTTCTTTTAGATTTTAAATGGTGAAAAAAAAAGATATCAAAAGAAAGTAGTAACTCATGATGCAAGAAAATGAGGTGAAATTTATTTAAATTTCAGTGTCCATAAATACAACTGTATTGGAACACATCCATTCTCGTTATTTTTTTTCGTCTCTGGTTGCGTTCCTGCAACAACAGCAGAGTGGACTAGCTGCAACAGAGTACATGACAGAAAAAAACTGAAAATGTTGACTAAACCAGCCTCTACTGAAAAAGTTTGCTGACTCCCGCCCTAAAGTCACTTTGGTGAGAAGGTGAGGAGCCATGACACCTTTGGTGGTCTCTACACCCCGAGACGCCCAGGAACCAGTTTCCAGAAGAAAAAACAAAAAGGAAAACAAAAAAAAACATGAGAACTGATGCAGCCAGCCCCTCACTTCTCAAAATTCATTGTGCTTTCGTCTTCATACATTTAATCCTTTTTTCATCAGACGCTGGTCTCAAGACTCTCGGGTTTCTTTTATGGTTGTTTCCATGGTGCGTTAGTTCACCTTGAACTACACACACAAAAAAGGGAAGGGCTTGTACTGGAAATTTCTGCCTGTGGTGGTCTCTGGAGGCTAATTCTGAACAAAGAGTTGGGAAGCTCCAGGTATTTCCACAGAAAACAAGCTGAGGTTCTTCAAGGTAGGATCCTTACTCATTTTATAGCGTAATATGAGGGCAAGAGCCAACTGGAAAGATGGCTTCATTTCTCCACGGTTCCCTTTTCCTCAGAACCTTGCCAGTAAAGTCAGGAGTTCCTGGGTATCTCTAAACTCCTATTTTACATGACTAGCTTGGTGAGATCACAATAAGCTTTAGTCATTGTATTTAGATTTTGCCCTTCGAACTGTTCATCAGCAAGTGCCCCAACGGGCAAAAGTTGCAGAGGAAGAGAAGCTCAGTGTTCTTTTTCTCTTTCTTATTTCTGGTTGCCTTGGTTCCCTTCCAGTGTTTTAATTTTTTTTTTCCCAATGCTTTTTAAACAGTCGTTTTTATTTATTGATTTTTTTATTGTATCCAGTGTTTCACTGTTTGTTTCAAGACAGGAAGTTTGCTCTGATGCAAGCTACTCCCTTAAAACCAGAAGTGGCACTTTTTTTTAAATTTCTTTTTAAAAGTATATAATAGTCTCACAACTTTCGCTACTAGGATTGCCAAATGATAAAGCTGCCTGTTTCATTCCAAGAAAAAGTGACCTTAGCCTGGCAATCCTGAGAGATATCTTTACAATATAAAGTATATTATATCTTCACTGAGTGTCAAAGGGATTCACTTTGTGATAGAAGAGATAATACAATTATGTGACACAGAAGACTCCAAACTATGACCTACATGAGAATGGAATTTGGTCCCAAAGAGATCTTTGGCAGGTGAAATGCCACTGAGAGAGTGAAACGGTGATGACTACTCATGTCTGAACTGCCATTTAGATACCCTTTTTTTGTCCCTTTTATTATATTTCCATGCAGATACTGAGCTCTATGACAAAGTACTCAGAACCCAATTACTTCCATCTCTCTTCACTATTGCTTGTTGCTTTTCAGTAAATATAGAATGTTTGTTTTCCCAAATTATGGAAGTGGAAGGCTTCAATGTAGTATTAATTTCTTGAAAGCAGGCCTTGCTATATGATAAGTCATAGGCAGTGCAGTGTTTTCTAGCCATTTCCATGATGACTGCTGGTGTTGGCCAACCTTTGTGATGTCATTGGGCACTTTTGTGAAGTATCTCTTCAAATCCTTTGCCCATTTAAAATTTTTTTATCTTTGAGTATTCGTGCTTCATATGCTCTGGATGAGGTCTTTGCTTATTTTTTTGGTTATCAGCTCCTCGTGGACATAGATAATGCATTTTATTTATTTTTTTTAAAAGATACTTCAAAAAAGATTTTTAATTTGATCTAGTCCATTTTTCTTATAATTCTTTCTTTTAAAGATTTTATTTATTTATTTGACAGAGAGAACAAGCAGGGCGTGCAGCAGAGAGAGAGGGAGAAGCAGGCTCCCCACTAAGCAGGGAGCCCAAAGTGGGACTCGATCCCAGGACCCTAGGATCATGACCTGAGCTGGAGGCAGACATTTAACTGACTAAGCCACCCAGGTGCCCCTGATCTAGTCCATTTTTCAATTTTTGTTTTATGCAGGTTTTGTGCCCTGTTTAGGAACTCTTTCTCTAATCCAGTATCATAAAGATTTTCAATTAAGCTTTCTTAAATGATTTTAGCTCTTACATTTAACTTTATGGCCCATTTGGGGTTAACTTTAGTATGTGGGGTGATTTAAAGGTTGGAGTTTCTTTCTTCCCCCTGCATTTATTTATTTATTTGTTCCAGCACTACTTTTGAAAAGGCGATCTTTTTCCGTCGAATGACCTTGGAACTTTGATTGAAAATCCACTGAACATTAAGTGTGAGTGCCCTTCCTGACATGTTTCTCCAGCTCCAGCCAGGACGCACCACATTAAAACAGCAGGGCACCCATTTGAGCCCAGGTGGAGCCCCTCATAATGGGTCAGTTTTAGGAAGAATGCTCAGAAATGTAGGCAGGTGTCACGGGTGACTTATCAGCCAAGAATCTACCTGATTCTCCACCTGTTTGCATATCCAGGGACTTTTTGGCAGGCACCTGGGAAGAATAAAATAAACAACTTATTTCTTTAGATATTTTAAGCATAGTTTGGCTGTCTTTAATCTTTGATTTTGGTGAGGGGATTTGATCACTTTGAAGCATCATATAAATTAATAAATGACGATTGAAAAGAGTGCATGGGTTATAATCAGCCCTTGTGAGTCTCTGTCTTATAATCCTGCATATTATTCTAAATTTTTGCAATGTATTTATAATAACTGGCATTAAGGGAAAACAACAAAACAACAATAATAAATGTTGTACAGGGAAAATAACAGTTAATGTGTTGTCGTTTTACGACTGATACTGTCTCTTAATGCAACTGACTCATTTTGTGACTAATGGCAAAAAAGAGAAAACATGAAATTAGCAGCTGAGCAGAGCCGCCTAGCCATCATCCTGATCAACGATCACTGTTGAAGCTCCCAGGGCCTGCATCCCCATGATTCTTTCTCAGTGCAGACATGTTCCCAGCCTCTTGGGTTCTTGCTCCCCTGATCTGCCTGTTCCTTCCTATCTGCTCCGTCTGTCACTCTCCTGCCCTCCCCACTGCCCAGGCTTCACTGTGGATTATGAGCTTGTCTCTTCCTCCCTGCACAGACCTGACCTGCCTAGAGTAAGGAAATGCTATTCTCACTTCTCTAGACAGTCTCGTCATCTGAGCCCACAAATGACACGCCGGGACCAATCACAGATCCTTGGCACATCATTTGGTAATTTTAAATGATCTATTAAAACAGAATAAACATGAATTGATTTTTATGTCCTACTTTGATTCTACTCAACTGCAAATTGTGATAAAACTGTTTTTGAATAGAAAACTAGGGAAAGGTGAGATAAAAGTCACAGAAAGATGGTTTGTAACCTACAGGTGGCCAATGTCTTCCTGTATTTCTCCCACCACTCGCTCATCAAAGATACTTGCAAAATCAGGTTATATCACTTAGGACCTCATGTGTCAGAGACGTGTGCTTCATAGAGTTTCAGCTGCCTGCCCCATATATGCAAATATTTAAATTATAATATCATAGAATTTCAGAGCTGGAAAAGAGCTTAGAATTAATCTTGTGAAGTCCAAGCTCCTAATTTTACAAATAAACTAAATCTTACAGAAGTAAAGAAATTAACCTCAGATCTCAGAACTACTTAATGATAGAGCAAAATGTTGAACTCTGCTTCCAAAGTCCCATTTTAATGTTACCTCCTCAGACTCTAGAATCTGGAACAATACTCTGCACTGTAGAGAATCTCATGAATAGTAATCTCGAAGGATGGAAGGAATCAATTTACTTGGATACAAATAAGAGTCCATTCTTGTAACTTACGATTTACATGATTTTCAGGATAAGCATATTTTCCATGCATAGAAATATGGAATGCATAGAAAATGTAGCCCAGATGAGTGCTCAGTGTTTTAAAAACAAAATGTGCCTGGAAAAGAAGCAAAATTAGAACAGTACAGGAGGGAGTCTCAAAAATCCATAGACTGAGACTTTGAAGAGTATCTTGAGTCTGTGGAGATCACAAAATAGTTGCAAGTTTCTAGATACTAAGATCTTGGAATGACTAACTAAGGCCTATCTGTTAAAATGCATGCCCTTGGCATTGCTATGATTCAGTTAGATGGTACCATTTTAATCCAAACTGGGCCCTTGATAGCCCCAATCCGCACCCTGAAAGGAATTACCTCACCATTCCAGGGATCTTTACCTGGATCAAAGACATAACCAAACTTCGTACAGAACTAACCCTCCTGAAACATTTGCGCAGTCTGTGGCACACGGATGCTTAATAGAGAAGGTTGTAGAATAGGTGAATTATCTCTTTGCAGAATATTGAGAAATTTGTGGTATGAGACATTGGAAAATATGTAGTTTGAAGGTCCATCCACAGATAATGACCAACCCTAATAATACTGATGTTAATAAATCAGTCCCCATACCACTTTTAAAGGAAAAACATATGGACCATAACTTTCTCACCCTCTGGAGCCTGGTCTTGAAAAAGAGATAGAAATCTTCTCTGTATTTGGAAGAAAAAAACAGTCTTTTAAAAAAATTCAATGTACTAAGGTGCCTGGGTGGCTCAGATGATTGAGCATCTGCCTTCGGCTCAGGTCATTATCTCTGGATCCTGGGATCAAGTCCCACACTGGGATCCTAGCTGGCTCAGTGGGGAATCTGCTTCTCCCTCTCCCTCCCCCCTGCTTGTGCATGCTCTCTGTCTCTCTCTCAAATGGATAAATAAAATCTTTAAAAAAAATTCAATGTACATATTTTTCTAACTACATTAAGTTCATGCCAACAATGGACTCTCCAAAAGAGAGAACAAAATTTTGAAATCCATTGTAGCTTCAACCTCCCCATACCCCAGGAAGAAAGTTCTTTTCCTGTCATCTTGAACTAATAGAAGTTCACCCTGGTGCCGTAGTCCCTGGGCCATGGATGGAGGCAAACCATCTCAGGTAATGCCCTATGGACACAACTCGCAGTCCACACATTTTGGCATCAAAGAAAGTGTTGAATCAGGGGGGCTTTTTGGTCAAGCATTAGCCAAAAATATTTTTAATATTAGGAGAGAAGGATACATATATAAGTCACCATACCGTAAAGCAAAAATTATTGGTACTGAAGAAATATAACTGAAGTACCAGTGGGATACTCTATGTAACTGATAGCATGAGAAAGGTTATAAAACGTGGTCCAATTGGGCTTTGAACAATTTGTTAAATTCCAATAGGAAGAAACATAGAGACTGCACACCACGCTGCAGAGAAGGCATGAACATTTATCCTGTGTTTCAGAATAGAGAGAAGACCAGAGGTCACGATGTAAGTCGTAGTAAGAAAAGAGGTTATGGGATGGTCTGCTGCACCTTTGCCTCCAGATCTGTTCCTCAGGCAGGCACCAGATTCTGCCCAGTGTCACAGAAAAGCCCATTTCTGAGCATCTGGGTGCTCGGTCAATGAAGCGTCTCCCTTCAGTTCAGGTGGTGGTCTCAGGGTCCTGGGATCGAGCCCCCCTTCAGGCTTTCTGCTCAGTGAGGGTCTGCTTCTCCCTCTCACTCTCCCTTGTGCTCTCTCATTCAAATAAATAAATAAATAAATAAATAATCTTTTTTTTTTAAGAAAAGAAAAGCCAACTTCTGCAGGCTGCTTTCTCCAGGCTCCCACCTCAGTGGGGTTATGGCTCCATCTAGCCCATGGGAGGTACCCGCTAGAGATGGGAGGGCAGATGTGCGAGATCTTGGGCTCCTCCCTTACTCTCTTGGGCATGACCTCTGGCAGCAGAAGCGTCCTCTTCCTGCCTCTAGCTTTCATGGGATAACCCCACCCAGAGCAGTGTCACTTGTCACGAGGAGGCTCCCACTTTGGTTAGCCTCCTCCAAAGAGCTTCAGCCTCTTGGTCCTGGGAACTCTATCTTGTCACATTGTGCTTTCCACCCTGAGGGTGGTAGTGACTTCCTGTTTCAGTTGAAGGAAATTAGAATACGTCACCCCAAAATATGCCTCTTGGACATAAAAATTATTTTGAGCTAAAAGCAATTAAGAAGCAGGAAACACAAGGAAAGCTCTTTATCCTCCCCCTTTCGGCCTAAAGGTAAACTATAAATTCTCCCTTCGCTGGAGACAGACTCCTATCAGCGCAGAAACGGCACCAGAGCAATGTGCAAACCAACCTTCCTGGATGAGTACCCTTCCGTGTATTTACCGTCCTACAGCTTGCCATCCTTGGAAGCCTAAATCTGCTCTCCTTGTCTTGTCATTTCCCTACAAATTTATTGCTCTTCGTTGAAGATGTTACATAAGCTGGAGTTGTAAGCCACAACTTTGGGTGTTTTTTGTTTTTTGTTTCTGCAGTTGACATACAATGTTATATACATTTCAGGTGTATGACATAGCAATTCAATAATTCTGTACATTATACGATGTTCACCTCAAGTGTAGTCACCATATATCACCATGCAATATTATTACAGTATTACTCACTATATTCCCTATGCCGTACTTTTCTTTCTTTCTTTTTTTTTTAAGATTTTATTTATTTATTTGACAGGGAGAGAGACAGCGAGAGAGGGAACACAAACAGGGCGAGTGGGTGAGGGAGAAGCAGACTCCCCGCTGAGCAGGGAGCCCGATGTGGGGCTCCATCCCAGGATCCTGGGATCATGACCTGAGCTGAAGGCAGACGCTTAATGACTGAGCCACCCAGACGCCCCCTTATGCTGTAATTTCCATCCCCACAATCTATTTATCTTGTAACTGGAAGTTTGCACCACTTAATCCCGTTTACATATTTGCCCACTCCATCCCTCCCAGCCCATCAGTTTGTTTTCTTTATTTGAGCCTGTTTCCGGTTTGTTTGTTTGTTTGGTTGGTCATTTGCTTTGTTCACATTTTTTAAAGATTTATTTATTTATTTCAGAGGTGGGGGAAGGGGCAGAGGGAGAGGGAGAATCCTGGAGCAGACTCCCTGCTGAGCACGGAGACCTAAGATGCAGGACTCAATCCCATGACCCTGAGAGCATGACTTGAGCCAAAATCAACAGTCGGGGAGGCTTAACCAATTGAGCCACCCAGGCACCCTTGTTTGTGAAATCATATTGTGTTTGTCTTTCTCTGTCTGACTTATTTCAGTTAGCATAATACCCTCTAGGTCCATCCACATTGTTGCAAACAGCAAAATTTCATTCTTTTTGTGGCTATGCAAGTGATGGAAAGGCGAGAGGTCAAATAAAAGACCGAGAAGCAAACCATAGGTTAGCCAAGTATGGGAGATGAAACTTCACCTCTACCCATCTGAAGTGTTTTTAGCTGTTATATCTATTTTTTTCTCCATTTATTCACTGATGGGCACTTAGGTTGCTGCCATATCTTGCCTATTGTAAATAATGCTGCAACGAACATAGGGGTGCGTATATCTTTTTCTAAGCCACAGCTTTGAGTTTCTTCCTGAGATTTCTCCCTCACGATGTACACAGTGCATGTGTTAATCAACTGTTTTTCTCTTGCTGACCTGACTTTTTTTTTTTTAAAGATTTTATTTATTTATTTGACATAGAGAGAGAGAGACTACACGTAGGCAGAGAGGCAGGCAGAGAGAGACAGGGAGAGGAGGAAGCAGGCTCCCTTCTGAGCAGAGAGCCCGATGCGGGCCTCGATCCCGGGACACTGAGATCATGACCTGAGCCGAAAGCAGAGGCTTTAACCCACTGAGCCACCCAGGCGCCCTGACCTGACTTTTTTTAAAGGGCCCCAGCTAAAAACATTTCAGATGGGTAGAGGTAAAGTTTCATCTCCCATACTTGGCTAACCTATGGTTTGCTTCTCTGTCTTTTATTTGACCTCTTGCCTTTCCATCACTTGCATAGCCAAATTTCTACATTAAATTACATTGCTTAAATGACCTGGAGTTCTTTCTATTTTCTGCCCGAGTCTCATGAATGCAGATAGCCATAAAGACTGACTATTAAAAGGAGTAATGGCTTCAGCTCTGCCTTTCTTTACCTTTTCCAACTTTAGTTTCCTATACTTAAAAATAGTTTTTTGTTATTGTTCTCAATTGGCATTAAATGAATCGGGTTCACATCCCATCAACCTTCGTATGTTTTCTAATCACTTCATTTAGTCTCCCAAAACATTCTTGGATATCTACTATGCCCAGAAACTGTGCTCTTTGGTCTCCTGCCCACAAGAAGCTGTGTGCCACGTATGCAGTCATGCAGTGAGATAATTCACATAGACTGTCATGATGCTTGAGTGGTATCCCAAAGAGTCAGCAGAATGCCAATGGCAGAGAAAACAATTCTTTATTGGTAGGTGGTAGATGGGAATGGGGGAGGAATATTGTATAAGGTCAAGGAAAAATGGATAATGATTAAAGGCAGTTACTTAGTGCCTACTGTGTTTCAGACGCTTTTCAAAAAAATACTTTACATATACTTTCTCATTTAATCCCCAAAATAATCACTGTAGGTAAAGTATCCCCATTTACCAGATGAGAAGACAAGGCAAATAGAAATTAAGTTCCCCCCAAGTATGAACAAAGCTATGGAGACAGGAAGATGCACAAAACAGTGAAGAGGAGGAAGTCACTCAGTTGAGCTCTTGTTTTAGGGTTTGAGATCAAATATGTCCAGATTAGGAAAACCATCCTTTTGGTTTTTTTTAAAGACTTTATTTGTTTGACAGAGAGAGAGAGATCGCAAGTAGGCAGAGAGGCAGGCAAAGAGAGAGGAGGAAGCAGGCTCCTTGCTGATCAGAGAGCCTGATGAGGGGCTCGATCCCAGGACTCTGAGATCATGACCAGAGCCGAAGGCAGAGTCTTTAACACACTGAGCCACCCAGGTGCCCTAGGAAAATCATCCTAATAAATGGTTGGACCCAATACTATGTAGCTGAAAGGAATCTAGTGTAAATCTCTCTATTGGCATGGAAATGGGGCATATTTTCATGCTTTTGTAGCAATTTACTATTGTAACTAATTTGCAAACTCTTGGTTCATATGTAATAATCCTAAATCAAATAGAAATTAAAATTGAGAGAGCATGGCATTCGAAGTATAATGTTTCTCCTGGTCCCCAAACTGCTATTTATCTATACAAATTAACTCCTGTATAAGTGGGTTCAAGACTCCATTATCCAAAAGTAATGTAATTGGGGATCACATTTATGAAAAGCAAAAGATAAAAGTACCCATTTTGTGTGTTCACTGATCACCATAAGCCTTACATATTACATATTCAAATTTCTATCATGCAAGTTAGCAAAAATGCTAAAATAGGACACATTAATGTTAGCTTAAAATGCAAATATGCATAAATAATAAGTCTAATATAAGGCCAGAAACATTAGAGAATGCAGACCACAGCTTTTCCAAGTACTACCACATCTTCAACACCAGGAGAAAATTATCTTCTATTTAAACATTGTGTACCTTTAACAAAATCACACATTTGAAAATTTGTCTGTTGTGACAGCTTTTTTAAGAATTAGAAACCTTAGCAGTTTTTATTCAAGCTTCCAAATTCAACCTTCAGTCTCCTTTCCATTTTGTAAATTGGCCAGTAGGGGGCAGACGTGACCAAGCCATTTAATATGTTTCTATTCGCTTTTACAAATTTTGAATTTGAGTTACAGTATGCTCTTGAAGGCAAAAGTATAATTTTTTTTAAAGACGCCACATATCAAACAACCATAGCAAAAACTCTGATAATTTGGCTTTCGGTCTCTTTCATTTTTTTATGAGCTATCAAAGTCCAAGTCTTATCTTTCTTTTCAACTACAATAAAGTTAAATTTACAATAGAAAGACGTAGTAAATTATCAATTTCTTGTTATACAAGGTTGCCAATGCCCAACAGCACCTGAGTGTCTGTTTCTAAGTGCCTGCACTGATAATCTAGCTGTAAATATTATCTAATTTAGCTCTTACAAAATATCTATGAATAAACCGTTATCATCATCTGTAAGGTAGGGAAATGAGAGACTGCTTAAAGGTTATACATGATATAGCAGAGACCCAGTTTTGTCTAATTCTAACATATTGATATCACTTCTCATTTTTTCTGTTTTAATTATGAAATATATAATACATGCAGAAAAGTACATAAAATACAAATGTACAACTTAAAAATAATTATAAAGCAAATATCCATTTCACCACCACCCTGTTCAAAACAAAGGACAAGTTTAGCTTCTGCAGAACCATTAGGTGAGCCCCTGACTCTTCACAACCCCAAACCCTTGAAAGGTAATTACCATATTCATTTTAACAGTCATCATTTCCTCTCTTTTATTTAGAACTTTTGTGAGATTTATACAAATCTATTCTTAATGTATACATTCATTCATGTTTTTATCCTTTCTGTCAATATTATATTTGCAATATTTACAGTGATGTTTATAGTTATAGTTCTTTGATTTTCTTTTCTATATGAAATGAAGTACTCTATATAATATACCACAATTTATTATCTTTTCTACTATTGATGGGCATGTGGGTTGCTTCCAATTGGGACTATTATGAACAATTCTACTACAAAAATTCTTATACATGTATTTTGATGCACACATAAGTACTCTTAAGATACGTAACTGAGAGTCAATGCTAGCTTATTGGCTCTGTCTGCATACCGTGAACTTTACTGGAAACAATCCAAAAGTCTGTTAACAGGTGAGTGGATAAAGAAATGTAGCATATTCACACAATGAAATGTTACTCAGCAATAAAAAGAAAGAACTATTGTTACATGCAACCACATGGTTGAATCTCAAAACACACTGAATAAAAGAAGCCAGACACTAAAGAGTATATTCTGTACAATTTCATGTATACAAATTCTAAAAAGTGAAAAGTAACTTATAGAGATAGAGTACAGACCAGCAGTTACATGAGGACCGGAACAAGAGGTGGAATTAAGAGAATGGATTACAAAGACACTCTAATTTTTTTTTTGGAGGGAGAGATAGAAATATTTGTTATCTTGACAGTCAAGGCTATTTTATAGGTTATTTGTATGTTAAAACTCACTCAACTTTACACTTTAAATATATGTACTTTATATGTCAATTAAATCTCAATAAATGTAAAAAAGAATCAAATTATTTTAGTTTGGATCTTTTTCATTACAAATGATATAGAACATGTTTCTTATGTACTGGGTATTTGAATTTCCTTTTTCTTTAGAGCTCCCTTTTCAATTCCTTGATTCATTTTCTTTTATATTTTAGTTTTCTTCTAGACCTGTAGGATTTCTTTGTACGTCCTTTTATTAGTTCTTTGCTAGTTATATGTTCTCCCACATTTTTCTGTGTCTTTTTACTATCTTAATGGGATTTGTTGAATATAAAATTACTGATTTCAATATAGTTGAATTTTCAGTCTCTTTTGAGATTAAGCTTTTTGTATCTTGTTTAAGAAATATGACTTAAAAAATATTTCCTTACCCCCAAGTTATAAAAGTACCCTTCTATTTTATCTTCTAAAATCCTTTTAGCATTTAGGTGCTTAGTGCATCCAAAGTAGACTTTTGCATATGACGTGAGGGGTTCTGTTTTATTTTTCCCCATATGGATGACCGACTGACTAGACCATTTATGAATTGCCTGTTGTTTTTCCATTCATCTACCCCATCAGAGAACAAACGTCCAGACATGTTTGAGTCTATTTCTGGACTCTCCATTCCATTTCATTAATTTATTAATGCGCCACAGTTAACTTTCATTTCTTAATATGCCTCTTTATACCTGTTTTCCCACTTCGTTCATCAAGAACATCTTGGCTGTATTTGACCCTTTACACTACTCTGCAAATTTTAGGGTCATGTCAACGTCTTCATAATTCTACTTCTCATTTTCAAGCTGTATTTACAAATTGGAATACAGTATGTTCCCACTATGGAATCTTTACTATTATACAGAATTGGAAAGACCCCAAATCATATGGTTTATTTCTATGTAGCTATAAATCAGAAAAATGCTTAATGCAACATACATGGAATGTATTGTTGACCTATAAGGAAAGTATTAGAACTACCCATTAACATCACAATAATAGGATAGATGAGAATTATCTTTACCTATGTACGATAATATGAATCAAACAAATAAACGATCTCATGAAAGAAGTCAGACCCAAAAGAGTAAATAGTGCATATAAGGAATAAAAAAGATAAAGATTAATCTATGCAATTAGAAGGCAGAATAGTGGCTATCCTAGGTAGCCATACTATCTTAAAGGGCTTAAAGGGGACTTCTAGAGTGTTCTGTTTCTTACCTGAGTTCTAGTTCCATGGAATAAGTCTATAATTATGAACTATACACTTTTTATGTGTATATGTTACTTTAATAAAAAGCTTTATAAAATTGTTATGATTTTTAGACTTACTGATAAGACTTTCTTTATATTCTTATAAAGAATATGTTTATTCTTATATTCTAAGTGAGATACTAGATAGAAAACTTCCCAAATCCATAAGATATATATTGAGGTGCCTCTCCAGCTCAGTTAATCCACAGTGGCCATGTCCATGATTAACTCCTTTTTTCTAATAAATAATCACTCTTCTTGGGTAAGTATTACTTAAGATGGGATGATCATATTTCTCTCTTTTCTGCAGAGAAAATGATTGTTCCTGGGGGGTAGGCATGTGATTTGAACTAGATCAATTGCCATCCTTTTTGGATTATTTCACAATGAAACTGGAAAAGAAAAGCCCTCTTCCCTTTTGGGTCACAAGACTGAATGAATGTCAACTTGAAGCTTGGATTCAGATGGTTTAAGATTTACCAAGAATGCTAGCCTGAGACAAGGACAGCAAGAGACACAAAGAAGGAACCAGAGAGAGAGAGAGAGAGAGAGAGAGAGAGAGAGTGTGTGTGTGTGTGTGTGTGTGCATGCGCGCGCGTGTGTGCACGTGCATATGTGTGTGAGAGAGAAAGAACAGCTTTTGAATTCCTTGATTCAACCATTTCTGAGGCAGTTCAGTGCAATACCAGCCTTTTATATGGTCTACTTTTCAATCATGTAATTCAGGTTGAGTTTTGTCACTTGTAACTAAAATAGTCATTAATTGACAGAAAAATCAAACTATAGTCTTTGTCAGTTTTAATCCTCTCAAACTCTTGCCAATATTGTCACATCCTGGAAGAGGGTTTCAGATATTAAACAAACAAAAAAATGGCTTTAGGTTAAAGGATGCAACATTAACTGGAGACTCAAAGGGAAGACCAAATACTCTAGAAATAAAAAAAAAAGAAGGCGGCAAAATTAAGATGACTTGAATAAAGATCAAAAGATGCTGACAAATTAAAATAAACTTTTCCAAAATCACACACACACACTTAAATTCAGACTTTTTAAGAAGAAACTTTCATTTTTCACAGATACAGAACATAAATCCGAAAGAAATTATGATCATTTTTTCCACCATTAATGGTTTAAAGCCCACTGTTCCTAGTTATTTGCATGTATTATGATTTCGTATATGTATCTTCATCCCAGACATAAATAAAACATGTCCCCTCTGTTTCAGCTACTTCTCTTATTCCTGTGTTTTGTTATTCCTCAATTTTCAATCTTCTATGATGAGATAAAATTAGTATGTGAAGGGTTCACATATTTTTTCCTTCTTTTACACACTTGGTATTTCCTTTCTTTTGATCTCTGAGAAAAGAGAAACAAAATATTCTTACTGGATTATTTAGGGGAAAGCAACCAGAAGGAGGAGGAACATTGAGCTACTGGGGGGTCTAAGCCAACCAGCCCTGACTTTGGGAATGCATGCTCCATGAAGAAGACATGGAGAAACCAAGATGGTGGAGTCAGTAGGAGCATGAGAGTTTCTTAGTAGTTTGTAAGTGAGAGAGAATAAAGAGGATATGATATTCTAATTTTATTTCTCACAAACTAAAATAAGATTTAAGTATAAATTGAAACTTCTGTCTGATCTTTGACTGAAACAGTGCAACATGTTATTCTTGAGAGAATCTGAGAGAATACATGTAATGCTAAAATCTGAGACCATAAATATGAAAGACACGTCTGTCTACCTAGCACTGACTACATGGCATTAAGAGAAACTCTGAGGCGGGTGACATGTCAAAAAAGTCAAGTCAAAAATGGCAAAAACGTAGGTTCCAAGAAAGGGGCAAATAATCAAAGATCACATCTGACCGAGAACAATCCCGATCCAATCCATTTCTGGGTCCCAAGAAAAGAAGCACATTTTGAGAGAAGAGGGTAAGGAAACAATTTGGAGTGTTCCCACAGTAGAAATGACAGAGACGCATCATTTCAAAGATTCTATCTTTAGACATGGGGGAAAGTGAAGTAGTGCAAATTCTCTACAATGTACCCTACGGGTGGGAAATTAGGAAATGTGAGGGGGAAAACACACATCCAGCCAGTGAGTTAAAGGGTAGGTAGGACCCCCTCACAAGACAGTGACTTACAGTGACACAGTGAACTTTCACGTACCCAACAGATCCAAGCAGGGAGTAGCCATACAGCTGACACCTTTAAGTGTCAATACCACCAAATGCATTTACCTGTTTCCTCAAGAGGCAAATCCTCTAAGAAGTCATCTGCAGCCCACAGCATCTGTCTCAGCGCAGAGAGGATCAGAACGTCCTTTACAGGGTCCAACTCCCACTCTGAGGTATAATTACTAACCACCAAGATGTCAGAAAGAGCAAATCCAAGTTCTTTGTGGACTATCTCTAACTGCAATATAGAAACAGTGACAAAGACTATTTTCGGTCAATATATACCATGAAAGTAATAACAAAAAGCAGGAGCTTAGCAATAGTATTCCTGTTGGGGAAAATGAAGATAGAGGTCTGGTCCCATAAATACTTTCTTAAAGAGCTTAAAGTCAATCTCCAGTATCACTACTAATTTTTATCGAGAATACACATAATAGATTTCATGTGAGTTAGAAATGAAAGGTAACTAATAGTTCCATATAGATTACTTTGAAACTGAAGCATTTTTAACACCCTTATGCTAGAGTCTGCAATTTCCCTGTTTCTTATTAAAAGTTATTCTCATGATTAGTCAATTTTACTAGACTAGCTTAATTATGATATTTTAATTCTTGCTTAGACTAATTTATCGGGGAAATGACACTGCCAGGGTTCAAACCAAGGGCTCTGTTATTTCTTGTCACTGGCAAATGCACTGGCAAATGCTTTACCCTCTGTGTTTGTTTCCTCATCTACAAAATGTGGTAATGACAGTACTCATCTCACAGGGTTGCTGTAAATATTAAACAAGAAATTTTATCATGTATTTAGTGCTCAACAAATACTAGCTATCATTACATATTCCCAACTGGTATTCCCAAGTCAGACAAACACCATATAATTTCACTCTTATGTGGAATTTAAGAAACAAAACAAATGGGCAAAGGGTAAAAAAAGAGAGAGAGAGACAAATTAAGAAACAGACTCTTAAGAATAGAGAACAAACTGAAGGTTAAGGGGGGGCTGGCCTAAATAGGTGATGGGGATTAAGGAGGCACTTGCTGTGATGAGCACCAGGTGTTGTACGGAAGTGTTGAATCACTATATTGTACACTTGAGACTAATATTACACTGTATGTTCACTAACTGGAATTCAAATAAAAACTTAATAGAAAAAAAGTGCTATGATTCCCCATAATGCACCCAATTTAGCAAATTCACCTCACGCAAATATAACTTCTTTATCTCCCCCTACAAGGATTTGGCCCTCCACTAAACTGAATGACTCCATGCTTCCTACTCACACTGCCTCTTCCTACACTGATGTATTAACTTAGGCTACACTCATAGTCTGATTTTTCCCCCTTTTGTCTCTTCACCTCCTGAAATCCTCCTCCTCTTTAAAAGCTATTTTGCAGTGACACTCCAGGAATGAAATCTTCCCCCCATCCCCTTTAACACAATATTCTCCTCCTCTAAACTTTCGCTTTTATTTTGAATCCCTTCATAAGATTTATCATACTCATACTCTGTCAATTTTTTCCTCTCCCACTCCCCTATCCCCTCACCTCCACTGATAAAATTATAAGCTTTTGAGTGCAGAGAAATTGTTTTAATTATCTGTGTATCTGGTCAGAGACTATCACACTGACTCAATTATGAAAAGCAATCAATAAATATTTGTTGAATTGAACCTATTTGGGTTAAATTGTAATAATGAAATGATCTGTGTTCGTATAAAGATGAATATATATTTAATTTTTAAATCTTGAGAGATAAGTCTGAATTCCCCCAAGAAATTGTTTTAATTCTCAAGTTCAGTAGGTGTCCATTTTTATTTTTATTCACAGCAATATCATGTGATTATAGTGACATATCCCAGAAAATGTGTCTACAAGAGGAACATCGTTCATTACCTTGGGCTCCACAGGCATACATCTGTATATGTCTCTAAGGTCACCTCTGGTAATCAGATCCATGGTATCCACATGAGTGAGCAAAACCACATGTGCTACACCTAGGCCAAACAGATACATTTCACTTTGATCATTAAAGACAGCATCAATATGTTTCAGTTAATCAGCTACCAATTATGCAATAGGCTATCTATGGAGCAATTTCAGAGATTTGGGAAAACCCACCACCCCTAAAAATGCCCCACTCAGGTACTCATTAGTATCTGGAATTCCTCTGACATAGGAAATTCCCTTCATTGCTTTCCATGGTAAGAAATGAGGCTTCAAATGAAACCACCTCTTGGAAGAGATAACTAAAGAGGTAACTATTGATGCTACAATATTGTTGATTGGTCTGCTATCCCGCCCAAACGGTTGTTTTTACGGAGACTGGAGAAAAGATCTCTCACAAAGAAGATGGGGGAGAAGAATCTTCAAGAAGGCAATAGCATGTGTCAAAGCATCACAAATAAATTGTTCTGCTGTCACAATGCTAGCAAGCACCCCCCTGCACATCTCCCTGGCAAGGTTTCAAATTTCAGTGAGCAAGTAAATCACTCCATGCTTCTAACTTAATCAAAGTTGTGATAAACTGGATCTTTCCCAGACAGAATGGGTAATAAAGCCAAGAAAAGCAAGTAGGAGGCACCCTAATTCCCCAATCCTGTTTGCCTTCTCCTAAGCCTTTATGCTACCAGTCCTACCTAACATCTTACTTCCCTGCCACATTTTCTTACTAAAATACTCTTTTCCATTTCTAATAATATAAGGCTCGAGAGGAGATCTAGAACTTATGGTAAATGAATTCATGTTAGGATACAGTGATAGCAGGTAGTGAAGAATGTGTTAAACTCTTCAAATATATTGATTTGTTTAATCCTTATAATAAATCTCTGAGATATGTCCTATTTTATACTAATTTCCTAGATTAGGAAATTGAGACATAGAGAATTTAGGTCATGGCACAAACTCATACAGTTATTGAGTGCTTGATTTGCTTGAACCACATTGATGGGCCAGGGAAGTTTTGCATATGCAATTTCTCAAATTTTTCATCCTATTCTAAAACCATTCTACAATATAGTCTAATTAATTATCCTTAATAGCAAAGTGGAACAAGACTCACCACACTTTATCAACTCCCTTCGAATTTTTTTTATCTTTGCCACCATGTCACAAGAGAGGTGTTCAACAGAGTTGATGTTGAACACAAACGCCACACAATGGATTCTGTCCTTCAGCAATGGGTAGTCAATATAGTTACTATGATCTGGTGTGATTGGTTTTGTGGCATTAAACTGCAAGGTAAACATAAAGCAACATATTAATTCCATGGACATTCATGAGCACATACTATATACCAGGCACTGTGCAAATTTCTGATATTATGAGGCTAACAATTCGGTAGAGAAGACAGTCTATGCAAGTAGCTAGCAGCCCGTTCATGCAGTCAGGTGAAGCTTCTGCAAGAAAGGGACAGGTTATCTGGGAGCTACAAAGTACTGGGAGTTAGTCTGATAAAGGGGATGAGCACATGGCCAAAAGTGCTCTAGATAGAAGCAATGTGGGCAAGGTGGAGGTGAGAGGGGTCAGAAAGAAATCCGGTTTCACCACACAGAATGCAAGGGCTGAAACTGGTTCAAAATGAGATGCATTTACTCTTGAACTAGCAATCCTTCTGCTGGGAATCTGTCACAGGTATAGCAGTAAAAATACAAAATAATGCATGCACAAGTCTATTAACTTCAGGACTATTTGTAGTGGCAAGATTCTAATATATCAATAACATAGAGTATTTCATGACTTCTCTAAAAAGAAGAGAACCACAGATCTGTAAGTATTTTCTTATATGGTAAAAACGGAAAGTACACCATACATTTTTTTATGGTTGCTTATAAGAAAAGGGAAGAAATGTATTTGAAGGGCCAGAGAGGGCACCTGGGGGGCTCAGTGGGTTAAAGCCTCTGCCTTCGGCTCAGGTCATGATCTCAGGGTCCTGGAATCGAGGCCCGCATCGGGCTCTCTGCTCAGCGGGGAGCCTGCTTCCTCCTCTCTCTCTCTCTGCCTGCCTCTCTGCCTACTTGTAATCTCCCTCTCTCTCTGTCAAATAAATAAATAAAATCTTTAAAAAAAAAAAAAAAAAGAAGAAGAGGAAGGGCCAGAGAAAGAAAATAGATTCTTTGACTATGCCTTATCTTGAAATGTTCACTTTAGACTATATTTCAGTACACCAAAACTAATTATGTGTGGTTTGGGTAAGTTTTAGTTGACTAGTAAGGGTGGGTTTGGTATTTGTCATCAGAGTATTGGTGTACTTGCTATGATTTATGGATTAAATGTTAAGATGTATTAAATTTGATTCCAAGGAATACAGGAGAGGAGAAAGTGGATAGACACAGATTATGGGCCATGAGTCAAAAATTGATGAAGCCGAGTAAACGGGAATTCATTAAATTGTTTTGTCTACTTTTGCATTAGTATAAAATCCTCTATAATAAAGTTGTTTTTTTTAAAAAAAGGATATTTAAAAATAAACTTTACCTCTACAAGACAATGCTATACTAAAGAATGAAAAGCCCTTGTGTGAATAGAAAACTAAAACATGTTTGTTTCTGGATAAGGACACTGGATATGTAAAGATGTAAATCAAATTTTGATATAAAGTTATACTGTAATTTTAATCAAAGCACCAACAAATCAAACACAAACAGTCTCACTTGGAAAAGTACATTGTGAAAATAGTCCAGAAAAACAAATGCAAGAAATAAATAATGACTATGACTTGTCCAGTGACGTATCAAGACATAGTTGATTGCTATGGTAGTTATAACAATTAAATGATATGGTAATAAAAAAGTATCATAAAGGAATTGACAAATACATCAATAGAACAAACCAATCCCTATATTTGGTAGGGAAAAGATGCAAAGACATTCAATGAAAAATGCTGGCACAATTGACTATTCATTTGTAACAAGTTAAATTAATAATTAATTCAAAATCTAAATGTCTATAAAAAGGACTAGAAAGTTGTTTAAAAAATGACAGACTGAAGTGGCTTTCTCTTTAATCTCCCCTCCTCTTGTCTAGAATACAGACAGGGCTCAGTGTGAACATCTGGAGACCAGAAGGATGAAAGCCACATGTCTTAGTCAGCTTGGCTGCTATAACAAATTACCATATTTGGTGCCATAAAGAACAAAAATCACTTCTCACAGTTCTGGGGCTAGAAAGTCCAAGATCAAGGTGCTAGCCTATTTGGCGTCTGATGAGAGCCCTCTTCCCGATTTGTAGACAGCTATCTTCTTGTGTCCTCACAGGGCAGAGAGAAAGATCCTCTCTCTTTTATCTCTTCTTGTAAGGACACTAATCCCATTCATGAGGGATTTACCCTCATGACCTGATCACCTCAAAGGCCCCACGTCCTAATACCATCACACTGGGGATTAGGGCTTTAGCATGTGAATTTTAGGGGGACACAAAGCACCCCATACTGAGGGTCTCATAAGAGAAAATGAGATGGATCCCTGAAACTGATAACTTCTGAGAGCTTCCACACTGATTCAAAGCTACCTACCCTTCAGACTTCCTGTTATATAAGAAAAATTACCTATATGAGTAAACTGATATGTCTGGATTTCTGTTTCACATAGCTAAAGGCAACTGAATAACACAACAACGTTCAGAGTTGCTATGACAGCTACGACAGCAGAATCTTATGGATGTTTTAATTCTTTGTAAAATAAATATCAAAAAGGAACAAACGATCTTAAACAAGTACAGTTCAAGAGAATAAATGGTAATGCATTAAACTAATTTAATTGCTCAATAGTGAGCAAAACCAAACATTTTAAATATCAGTTATAATTTCTCAATGATTAGCCCAATCATACCTGGTATCTGTCCGAAATGTGGCCTTTTAAGATGTAGACTATGTCATCCATGCACAGCCCTTTTTCCTTCTCACCCAGCCCCATTGAGTCACACAGAATAAATGGCAGGGAGTTGCCACCCTTCTGAACCTTAATGGAATATGTCCTGTACTACAGAGGAGAAAAAAGCAATTTTAAGAGTACATTTTTTTAACTGCAAATGGAGATAATGTCTACATGGAATGAAGTTGATCAGCAAAAGAGTTTTCAAAACTAATTAACTTGAACAAAGAAGCAGAGGCTCATTGACCTGAATGGACATACCTTGTCAGATACCCCGGTTGCATCAGAGCCCACCAGAGCCTGGTGTGTTACATGGCCTCGGAAAACAGACTTTACTGAGTTGAAAAAGCTGGACTTCCCAGTCCCAGTTGGACCCAGGAGCAGAATCCGTATTTGGTGAACGAGTTCTCCATATGGTTTGTAACTTTTCATGTCAGACAATAATCTCTCCTGGAGTCTGTTTAGACAGGACAATTGAACAATTGACTAAGGGTAGATCACAAGAACTTACTGTAAGTTTTCCCAGAATTCATTTTCTTTTCTTATATGTTATTATTTATTTTTGATCAGCAACTTGCTTTCCTGTTAAAAGGACAAGCAACTATCCTACTTCAAATCCTACCGTAAAAGAAGAAAAAAGCAAAAATAACATTATAACTAAAGCCAATCAGACATAAAACCTTTCAGATTTAAGCAACCAGACCACATAAACCTAGTATTAAATGTGAACTGCATTAAGTATGAAGATACCTTATCAATAATAAACTTCAAAAAGCGCAACGTAACTTGTGACTTTTGAAGTTTATGGAAGTACTTTCTAACATGTTCTTGAAGTTCATGTAAGTATCCTCTACCTACCAGCCACCCCTTCCAAAGCAATTCCCTAAAGTAATTGAAACTGTAACTTCAAGAAGGTTAAGCAAAAATGTAGACATGCAGCCCAATAATTATTTTCCTTCAAGTATATAAATACATTAGGAATGTTTTCCCTTTACTCAGCATTCTTTCTGTTTTAACATTGGTATTATCAAAAAGTTTTATGATTATAAATATAATTAAGGTTTATTCTTGGTGATCCACAAGTTATATTATAATCTGTGTTACCAATTTCACAAAAATATAAAAAATAAGTCTAAGATAAAAAAACAGAATAACAGAACATTAAAAACATTGACTTACTGAGTAATCCCTTTCATGATTCTTTCATCCAGTGAATCTAGGGAAGTAAAGAAAAATGAAAAGCACAAGTTGTTGAATGACTGGCTAACCAAATGTCAATACATTCACTAGGGAAAAACACAGAAATAGCTTTTCCATGACAACAACACAGTATCATGAAAGCAAGTGGAGAAAATTCTGGCAAATCCTAACTTCTTCTTTGAAGAATCTACTGCTAGAGGCAAAGTGGTCGCCGTTAAGACTAGACTGGCCACCGATCTCTTCTCACCCAATTACTCAGCAGTAGTATGTGGCTTGCTCCAACATGGGAAATGAGATCTGGGGTCCTTTCTGAATCAGAGAAGCAAGGCATAAAGTCATGGACAGGCCAGGGAAAGACTGGGAATACTTTAAAATAGTTCTTCTCCATAATCCAAGAGGTCTGAAAGGGATAATGTACAGAGACATACAAAGGAAAAAACCACAGGCACCAAATTTTCTCCAAAATCTACTACCTGGGGTTCCTGGAACTTCCAGTCCAACTGATTTTCTTCTCTGCTCCAAAGAGAATGTAGGACTCATCCCTCACCCAACCAGAGCACAGCGAGTGGTTCAGGGGAGAGTTGAGGACTTTATGTGAACCCATGAGACTCAGCCCAGAATTATTTATTTCCTGTGAAGAGACACACTTTGGTGGCGGATTTAAAATGGAAAGGATCAGCTGCAGGGTGCCTGGGTGGCTCGGTGGGTTGAGTGACAGACTCTTGGTTTCCGCTCAGGTCGTGATCTCTCAGTAACGGGATCGATCCACATCAGGCTCCAGGCCCCACGTTGGGCTCCATGCTCAGCATGAAGTCTGCTGTGGATCCTCTCTCTCCTTCCCTCACTCACTCAGCCTCTCTCTCTCTAAAATAAATAAATGATAAATAAAATCTTTTTAAAAAACCTGAAAGGACCAGGTGTAGTGATGCTGGCAATTCTCTACACTACAAAAGGATACTATGTGAAACATTTAAAAATTTGGCTATACATATGGAAAGAAAGCCTCTTTAAATTAAGAAAAGTAAAAATAGTGAAGACTACATACAATGACTATAAGAAAACAAGAAAAGAGTAAGTGTAAATAAACAAAGAGAAAAGCAAACTCTTGGAATTTTACAAAGCACTTCTTAACTTTAACATCCAAAAGGAAATTCAAAATCAAAATTGTAAACATATAGAAAATAACCGTAATATAAACACTTCATATCAACCTTGTGATAAAAGTGCACCTTGTTAACAACAAGAAAGAAGGAAAGTTTTGAAAATCAAAAATAGAAACAGGAAAGACTATAGAAACAAACCTTAGAAATATAAGAAGGAATTAACAAAAATACAAGACAAATTTTATAAATTGAAAAAAGGATAAATTAATATAGTAATTGGCTTAAACTGTAAAATAAATAAATTACTGACTAGTCTAATCAAAGTAAACCAGATTCACAAAATGACATGCCACAGTTCACTTGTCAAAATGGTTACATATTGTAAAAAAATGTGTTGGGAAAAAATTTAGAAGTGATTTTAGAAATTTAGAAGTCTCATATACTGCTGTGGCCATGGCAATTGGTATGACTACATTGGAAAGCTTTGTCAGTGTCCACTGAAGCTGAATGCACACCAGTCCTATGACCCAGGAATCTTATATTTATATTCTTCAAAAAAATATGAATGTGTGAACCAAAACACATGTACAAGAAGGCTTACCAATTTTATAGATTTATGAGGCATGTCTTCATGGGAATTATCATCTAAGCTGATTGTCTTAGTCTGCTCAGATTGCCATACAAGATACCATAAACTAGGACAACAGAAATTTCTCTCTCACAGTTCTGGAAGCTGAGAAGTCCAGGATCACCGTGCAGCAAGGCAGACGTCATCCTGAGGCCTCTTCTCTTGCCTTGCAGGTGGTTGCCATCTCACTGTTCTCCTATGACCTCTTCTTATATGTTCATGGGGAGAGAGTGAGCTCTCGGGTGTCCCTTCTTATGTGAATGCTTATCCTATGGAATTAAGACCCCACTCTTATGACCTCATTTAACCTTAATTACCTCCTTGGAGGCCCCATCTCCAAGTATCTCCACACTGGGGATTAGGGATTCAACATATGAGTCTTGGGCGGGGGCGGGGGGGATTCAGTCCATAGCACTGACATATAAATGCTCCATAATGTAACTACTTTTCAATGCATAAGATGGCCCACAAACTTCATAAAACAACAGGCAGGTTGTTTTACAACAGGTTTACCAATCCTGCCTGTTGTTTTATCCAGAAAGCATATGTCTGATATGCAAAGAAAGGCCCTAGGAGCCACGCAGAACATTCTCGTACCCTTTCTGCCTTCTCCGAGATTTCTGACTACCTTTATCCTTATCCTTGAAATGATTAGTCAAGCCTGATACTGGGTAAGGTATCTGATTTGTAGAGGCCTGATTTTATAATGCGCTCCCTTTTTTAGCTCAGTCCCTCAAACATAATATTGAATGTAAGAGGCCAGACAGACGAGTACATATTCTGATTTTATTCTATTTATATAGAATTCAAAAAGAAGAAGTAGTCGTGTCGATGAGCCTAAGTACTAGTTATCTTTGGTTGGTAATAACCAGGAAGAATCAGCGAGGAGCCTTTTGAAATGATGATAATAATCTATTTCTTCATCCAGGTAGTACCTGCATTAGTGTGTCTAATTTATAAAAGTTTGTCAATTGGTACATTTATCAATTGTGCATTTCTCTGTTTATATGTAATACTTCAATAAAAAGTTTCCTTAACTGATCCAGGATTGTCAACGTCATAATATATCCGAGTAAACTGACCAGACATCAACAAAAATTTTTTAAATGTTTACGGCAACCAGGAAGAAAGATCAAATCATTCAAAGGGAAACAATAAAAACAAGTAAGTCTGGCCCTAGGTTTTTCCACAGCAATATCAATACTGTGAAAACATTACAAAATCCCCCAAAGAATTATGTACTCCTCATATGTACTTCAATTATAAAGACAACTAGTTTGGAACATGCAAATACTCAAGAGGATATTATTTCCAGAGTCCCTTCTTTTAAATGGATAAACATAAATAACTATTTCAGAGAAGAAATGTAAATGGCCAATACACATAAACTTGCTAGTAATCAGGAAAAAGCAAAGAAGAAAATGGGAAACCATCTTTCGACCATCAAATTGCAAATATTCTAAAGTTTGATAATATCAAATCTTGGCAAGAAGATAGGGAAACAGGCATTTCTATAACACTCTTGGGAAAAGTATAAAAGCCTTTGAGAAGTGTCTATCGAAGTGTGAATGTAAATCATTCTTAAACAACAAACCCACTTCCAGGAAGTTACTATAAAGAAGTATTTTTGTGCACAGTTACATTCACAAATACATTACAAAAGCATTGTTTATAACAGCAAATATTGGAAACAATGTCCTTTAGCAGAAAAATAAGTAAATTCATTCTGGTCTTTCAATATAATGGATACAGTGGGAAACTGCAGGACCTAGTACCAGTCAAGAGAAGTTTGAGGTTTGGTTTCATTCCAAGAGAATCTCACAATCTCTAAGTTTGCTGCCTCTCTCTCTCCACCGGCCTTCTCCTTCTACCTTCCCTCCGCCTCCCCTACCCCATCCTCCACACAAACACACTCCAGAAAATTCTGTATATGCTACTTTTGACCATGGTTGGGTCTCAGCAAATAAGGTGTGGCCAGGTTTCAGTCTGGGTCACCCAGAGATAAGGACATTCTTCCTCAAAGAGATGGGTTGCCTCAAATCCTCCAAACATTCAGGAGAGAACTCTATATAAGATTATCTGATTAAACCTACCTTCACAACGAAAAACTTCACATTCCTCAAAGGAAATAGGTTGATTTTGAGGTAGTCCAAGTTTTTTAGCTGCATCTAAGTTTATAGCCACATTTTTATCCCTCAGATTTATGAGGAATTCTGAACTCTGCCATCTTACATTATAATCATCAAGAAATTTAGATGGAGAATATGCTCCTACATTGCATTGTGAAATTTCCTTCTCTTTAAAGACAAAAAGGACAATGGGAACTCTTTCATCTTTCTTGTAACTCTCTTTTACATAGGTCCCCAAAACATGAGGTCCGCCATAAATCACCATCACAGTAGGGCCTTGGTTAGAGCATCTACTTAAAAAATCATACTCAGAGAATGCATGGACACTAGCTTTATAGAGAAGGGTAAACTGTTTTCCTCCAAAATGATTTTGCAGCTTCTTTTCTTGCATCGCCGTCAAACGAGTTGTCACTGCCATGCTTCTCAATCTAGCAGAAAATCAAATATATTTTCCATTAAATATTGAAAAACAGGTAACACATACTGTCACAAAGCTTGTATTTGTGCCTCTTATGTACTCTACATTACACTTAAATGAGTAAAAAGAGGATGAGCAGACAGCACCAAAAATTATTAACTCGTTTTTCATTCTAAATGGTTTTTTTAATTAAAAAAAGAAGACTACTCTTTGCAAGTGGCTAGGAAAAGTGGAAAGCAGCAAGTCATTTACCTGTTTGTAGAACCTCTGCAAGGACTGAGGCCAAGTGTGGCTGCTCTGTCTGGAGGGCTAAGCAGACAAAGAAATCAGCACAGAAAATTCTTCGGCAGCCTCCAGAGTTCAGGGACGTGGAGAAATGGAAACTGAAACTTAGTAAGGCCCAGCCCACTGGGCAGAATGCCAGCTTCCTCCTGCCCCTCAAGGGAGGAGGGGGACAGGAACTGATCCAGTTAAACTTACACAGTCAAGTCAAATAAAAATATTAGGAGAATCAAAGAATTGAAGTCAGAGAGAAGAAAACCTAACAGCCCACTAGATTTTTAAGTCTTTTTAAAAGAAAAATTCAATCAGTTTCTGTATGTTGAAAAAAAAAAAGTGCTGTCAATTCCAACTCCAGGACACATGCCTCAAACTCATCCACTTCTCTGCTATCAACTGACTCATTCTCACTGGGGTCCACTGTTTCCTGTGCTGCTTGAGGGGTAAGGCAGATTTCAGCAAAAAACCACAGATTTCTGTCAAGCTGTGCCAGAGGAGCCATGAACCCAAACAAAGAACACTGAGCTAATACAGAAGACTTTTGGAGATCAGCAAGTTTTGAGGACCGTGTCACCACCATCTGAAGACCTTCCCATGGTCAGGTCCCACTGTTCCCTGACTCAAAAGAGCAGGAGATTCTTTTTCATTTTGCAGACCATCTCAAGAACTCAGACTGAAGCAGGAGGGTCTAACATCGCTTGGCAAACAGCTGTCAGTTCACTAAGGAAGCAAGGAATCTTCATGTTTGACAAATTGCTTGTATCACCAATGGAATAGAAATCAAAAAAAGGCTTAGCACCTTAATAATAAAGAAATGAGACATGGAGATGGTAGAATGGATCACTTGGTAGTCTATATTTAGCTCATATTCTCCTAAGAGGTCCTATAGAATTGGCATTTAAGACAGTGTTTCAAACCTGCCTCTCACCCACCTACATGCACAAATAATCCAGTAATTCAGGTAACCCTTGCTCATAAATTATATCAACTGAATGAACAAGCACCTTCCAGAAATTAATATTCCCAGCTCTCCTTTCCTTGAGCTTTTGGAAGACACTAATCCCCAATATGAGCTCAGAGGTGTTATAGGTCCCATCTAAAGACTTGTCTTGGAGGGCGCCTGGCTGGTTGAGTTGGTTCAGTGCCCAAGTCTCGATTTCAGCTCGGGTCATGATCTCAGGGTGGTGAGATCAAGCCCCGCATGGGGCTTCACGTGAGGTGTGGATCCTACTTAAGATTCTCTCTCTCGCCTTCTCCCTCTGCCCCTCCTTCCTTCTTCCTGCTTGTGCTTGCACGTTCTCTCTCTCCCAAACAGAAATCAATTGTTTTAATACTTCGACCATTATATTTACACACCATTATTTAACATAGCTTGTTCTTCTTCTTCGCCATCCCCACCCCCATTCCTACAATGTCTACCTGCAGTTTTGCTGACACTGTTATTCCTGTCCTGGAGACTGGGCCCAGTTCAAGTCCACTGTGTGAGATGTGTTGGGAAAGCATGTGGGGGGAAAGCCACTGGATATTGGCCATCATCCTAATTATAGTGTATGGCTGACCCAAGTGGTCTGCATTTTCTCCAACATCAGAACAAGATTTTGCAAATATTTGCAGCTAGTATGCCAGTTTCCACCTTGCTCGGATTGATGGCAAAAATGAGATCTACTTAAATCCTACTGTTCTCTATAAATTGGCCCAGAGATTCACCACATTTGGAGTCTTCCAAATTCCCACAGCTCTTAGGAACACTAGTGAAAACTTCAATCAGCCATGTTATCAAAGTAGCTACTTGAGCATCAGATTGAGTTTTGCCACTTCAAGATGATTACTCATCAGCTGGTCTCTGAAGCATCTGGGGGCTTTCTTGAGTCTCTCAATCAATTTTGTTGTACTAAATGTGAACTTGCATTTTTTTAAAAGATTTTATTTATTTATTTGACACAGAGAGAGAGAGAGATTACAAGTAGGCAGACAGGCAGGCAGAGAGAGAGGAGGAAGCCAGCTTCCTGCTGAGCAGGGAGCCCCATGCGGGCCTCGATCCCAGGACCCTGAGATCATGACCTGAGCCGAAGGCAGAGGCTTTAACCCACTGAGCCACCCAGGCACCCTGCATTTTTTATGGAAAAGTAACATATAATCTTTAAATTTAGCTTTCTAAAAAAAACACCAACTTACACATCACCCACCATAAAACCCCTCTTGGTATTTTATTAAATAGGTGGATGCTGGCTGAATTTGTACAATGCTACAAACTTCTTCAGAAACAGCCATTTTGACTTCACTCTTTTTTTCCAGGTTTGTTAAGATATAATTAATACAAACAGACTCTTAACTATAGAGGATTGATGGTTGCTAGAGAGGAGGGGGGGATGGGTTAAATGGGTGATGGGGATTAAAAAGGCACTTGTTGTGATGAGCACTGGGTGTTATATGTAAGTGATGAATCATTAAATCCTACTCCTGAAACTCATTGTACACTATGTGTTAACTGAAATTTAAACTGAATTTAAATGAAAACTTGAAATTACCAAAAAAATTAATTAAAATAAAAATAAATAAATAAGACTCAAGAAAGTTGCTTTCAGACTTCATGTGTTACTCAAGAACCAGTGGATTTTAATACCGAATAAATAAATATCCCAAGAAAAAAACAAACAGAAAGGTATATAAAATTGTGTAAGTTTAATGTATTTGATGCAATGATTTTTTTTAAGGATTTTATTTATTTATTTGACAGAGAGAGAGAGAGAGAGAGATCACAAGCAGGCAGAGAGGCAGGCAGAGAGAGAGGAGGAAGGAGGCTCCCTGCCGAGCAGAGAGCCCGATGCGGGCCTTGATCCCAGGACCCTGAGATCATGACCTGAGCCTAAGGCACAGGCTTTAACCCACTGAGCCACCCAGGCGCCCTGATGCAATGATTTGATACATGTGTATATTGTGAAATGGTTACCACCATAAGGTTAGTTAACACATCCATCATCCATTACCTTAGATAATTACCTTTTTTGTACATGTGGTGAGAACATTTAGGATCTTATCTTCTAGCAATTTTCAAGTGTATAATACTGCATTGTAACCACAGTCACCACATTGTACATTAAATTCCCAGAAAAGTTTCATCTTGTAACTGGATATTTGTACCCTTCAACCAACATCACCTCATTCGCCTCACTCCTCAGCCCCTGGCAACCACCATTCTACTCTGTTTCTATGAGTTTGGCTTTCTAGGATTTCACATATAAGTGAGATCATGCAGTATTTGTCTTTCTCTGGCTTATTTCCCTCAGCATAATACCCTCAAGGTCAATCCATGTTGTCTCAAATAGCTGAATTTCCTTCTTTTTATGGCTGAATAATATTCCAGGGTGTGTGTGTGTGTGTGTGTGTGTGTGTGTGTGTGTGTAAATATATATACCAAATTTTCTTTATCCATTCCTCCATCAATAGATACATTTAAGTTCAAAACAGTCAGTTTTTAATGCCACAACCCCCCACTCACCCACCCACCCACCACAAAAAGTCTCTGGTATTGATGCTTAAATTATCTACAACATCCCTCTCAGTTCAGGTGATATTCTACCTCCCACTACATTTATGCTTTATCCACTATGTCCCTTAGCACTGTTTCACTAATAAATATTTTTAGTGACTTTGGGGAGACTGTACTTCTAGCTTAAATTTAAATTATGTAAACTTTCAAAAATCCTGGATGACCTCTAAAGTGTGGCAAAGTCATAAGTCCTACTATTAGGATGGTAAAGGCAGATCAGCAGAATCCTCAAAGTTAGGAAAGGTCCCCTCCCAGATAAAAGAGTAGTCTCTCCCTTTCTGAGACCCACCTCACCAATCCTGTCTAGCCTAAATCCCAAATATGCATTTAACTCCATTAAGTGTTAACATATTCCCAAAGTAGTACAGCACTAGAGGATTAGGAATTGTGACATCCTTTACCTAACACTGTACTTTTTAACACAAAAAGGGAAACTTAGCCTCAATATTTATACTCTCAAATGATGTTGATTCACCTGGACAGTCCCTCATTGTTTATTTTTCTTGATCTCTCCATTACTCATCTTCCTTTCAAGGTCTCCATCTCCTTCATGAGGGCATTCTATGCTACCCCTTCAAACAGAGTAAAGAAGTTCTACCTTGAATCTAATTTGGCATCTAGCAAAACCTTCCTTTGCCCAGATTTTTGCTGACTCCACCTGGAGATTGATGAGTTATGGCCTTATAGGTGGTAAAGCACAGTGTTGGGTCTTCAATCACCTTCAGTCTTCTAACCAATAATGGTCGTGGCTTGTTTTTATCCTGGATTACATGGAGACAAACACATCTTACTTTTTGGACTTGTTGCTGCCTACGTCCATTTCATAATCATCCTGGAAGGAACTCTACTTTTTTTTAAAGATTTTATTTATTTATTTGACAGAGAGATAGAAAGAGAGCACAGGTAGGGGAGCAGCAGAGGGAGAGGGAGAAGAAGGCTCTTCGCCAAGCAGGGAGCCTGATGCAGGGCTCGGTCCCAGGACCCCGGGATCATGACCTGAGCCAAAGGCAGCCACTCAACCAACTGAGCCACCCAGGAGTCCCAGGAACGCTACTTTTGTTTCCAATCTCTACTTCTAGCTCTACTGTTCAGTATCTGTGACCATTCTATTCCTCTCTTTTAAAGACCCTACACATCTCTTTGACTGAATCATGGCTCCTCAACACTCACTGGAGCACAGCTCTACCTGTAGCTTTGCTTTTTAGAAATAGTTCTTTTTCCACAACTATCTTTAAGGAATTCTTGCCCTCATCATACCCAGGGTTTCCCAAAGAAGACAATAATTCTGACTAAAAGTACATTAGACGGCTTTAATATAGATAACCGTTGAACCAAAGCATATTCATTTGAAAAATACTAAGAAATTTGGAAAAGAGAGTTAGGGTTTTGGGGGAAAAACTAAAACCTATCTTCTGAAGTTCTTTTTTTTTCTTTATTAATAGTGCTAACTTCTAACATGGTTTAGGATGGTTTGGAATTCAATTAATGAAAATTGGGTATGGGTTCATTAAAGGAAGAAACCGTTTTTTCACAGAAATAACACATAAGTCCTTAAGAAATATCTGTTCTTTTTAGTTAGCTTAAATTCATATCTTCATCCAGAGATAAGTGAAACATTTTCCCTCCTCCATGTCCATTTCTTCTCTCTAGCATTTCATTCTCTTCCAGTCTTCCCTTCTATAAGCAGAAAAATTGGGGGTACATGTAATCAATCTGGGGAAGATGGGAGGGAGGCATAATAGCAGGCATGCTGGCTTGCCATAAGGCACTGTGTTGAGTTCTGTGAATACAAAGGTATGTAAAATCCAAACCCTGCTTCCTAAAGAACTCACAATTTATTTAGGGAAGTGGATATCCATGTAACCATTTTTAAATGGCTATTTAACATATTAGTACTCACACAGAGTTCTAAATAAAGTGCTACAGACAAATAAGTAAGAGGATAGTCCATTTTGCTGGGGAGGTTGAGAAAAGTGTCACAGAAATTAAAATCCCAAATGGTGGTTTGCATTTCTTGGCCCACCACTGCTCGGGGTTGACCTTTGAGCTTGAGGTAGGACTGATCCTAGAAGAAACCATTAGTTAGATGCTGTCAGGAACTGAAGGCAAAACGTGAATGAAAGCAGAAGTCATAAGGAGGCTGTCAGCAAAGACTGACTCTCATTGGGGTCTGCCAGTCCAGGGTTGGGCCAAGTATCAGAACCAATGTCTTATGCACAGCTGGAACATTCCTACAATTTTATCTGAAAGAAAAATAAAAAAGAATAGAAACAAAGCATACATCCTAATATAGCTATCAGGTCTTTAGCAAGCCAATGAGCATCAGTCATCCGGTGAGGGAGAACTCTGGGATTTTCAAAAAGCATGCTTTATGAATGGGGCAGAAAGGGCCAGATCACCTGTTTCCTCAAAGCAAGTCCTCAAAGAAATCCTCTGCTACCCGTAACATCTGCCTCAGCGTAAAGAGGATCTGAGTATCCTTTAAAGGGTCCAGCTCCCACTCTGACGTATAATTCTGAACCACGAAGGTATTATAAATAGGAACATTGAGCATTTTGCTGGCATCCATTATCTGTGGAAAAATTAATAAGCATAACTCATATCTGAAAATTGACTGAATTCAAATATAATTCAAGAAAGAAACTGAAAAAGCAACAGCCTGATAAGTTCTCTTCTGAATATAATTATAATACAAATAATTATTGTTTTAAAGTGGTATGTAAACTTGAATTAACCGGGCAATTGATCCATGTCTTCATTTACCTGTGAATATGTACTATGAGCGTGAGAGCGCGCGCACACACACACAGAGATACACGCAAACACAGACACAGTATAGCACCACTACAATAATGCCTGGTTAGAAATACATTCTTTACCTGTCTCTGGAAAGTCATAGGTTTATCCATGTTTAAAACGTTGCCTTGAAGAAATTCACCGCAATTATTTGCTTTAGTAAGCAAGAGTACACATGCTGTATCTGTATCAAAGAGATTAATCAGTTATTTTGTATCATAAACAGCAATGCTTCAACATGGTAATTAAGTATGACTGAAAGCAGCTCTCCTAAAAAACTGAAATATCCCTGGTAAATGTCAATATGGAACCTGAAGTTCTTCTAAGAGGAGAAATGATCTTTTTCTTCCAGCAGAGAGATCATTTCTAAACGCAACTAAATTCACACTGCATTGCCATCATCTACTATTCCAAATAGTGTGGTTTAAGGTGATGGGGGGGGGGGAGCGGTTGCTGACACCGAGGACTGCAAAGGAACCCCAGAAAGTGAGGAAGGCTATGTGTGAATATTGGGAAAAGCAAAGCGCACTGATTTCACAGATCTGCTAAGGACGTCTTGTTGTCTCCCAGTTGTCTTCTAACCGATTCAAAGCTCTGCTTTACCAACAAATGCTTCCCCAGGAAAAAAATAAATAAACCTGAGATTTCCAAAGGCCATTCAAGGATACCCCCTGAGAGACTTCTTTACCAGAGCTTTTAGTATTTTCCTCTTACATAAATCTAGTGTTTGTGATCCCTACTACGTGGTTGCTTTTACCATCTTTCTTTCATCCAAGTCCCAGAGGAATAACTAGCAAGAATGGCCACTTAAATAAAACCTGGTTTGTGTAGAAGGCAGTTCTCAACTGACACATATAATGGCTTTTCAACTTCTGCTAAAATGCAATTCTTCTTTTTCAGAATTAATACAATGTCTTCTTAGAGGCTCTAAATCAGCCCAGTTAGATGAACAAAGCCTTGCCCCCCGCTCCCCCGGCATGGGGTGTGGCCAGATGTCCTTGAAAAAAAACATTTCAAACCTCAGTACTTTGTAACTCAGTCTTAGCCCAAACTCACCATAATTTTAGAGCTATTACATGCTTATACAGACGGTCCCTGACTTTGGATGATTCAACTTACGATTTTTTGACCTACCGATGGTGCAAAAGCATTATGAATTTGGAATAAACCATACATCCAAATTTTGAATTTTGCTCTTTTCTGGGGCTAGCGATACGCAGTACAGTTACCTCTCAGTCAGCCATGTGACCACAGGGTAAACGACTTATAAACTTACTACCGTTCTGTACCCATACAACCATTCTCTTTCTCATTTTCACTACAGCATTCAATGAATTACATGAGATACTCAACACTTTAGTATAAAATAGGCTTTGCGTTACGCGATTTTTCCCAGCTACAGGCTAACGTAAGTGTTCCCAGCATGTTTAAGAAAGGCTATGCTCAGCTGCAGTATTGGTAGGTTACGTGCATTAAATGCACCTCCAGGGGCACCTGGGTGGCTCAGTCATTAGCGTCAGCTCTGGTCATGATCCCAAGGTCCTGGGATCAAGTCTCGCATGGGGCTCCCTGTTGAGCAGGAAGCCCGCTTCTCCCTCTCCCACTCCCCCTGCTTATGTTCCCTCTCTCACTGTGTCTCTCTCTGTCAAATAAATAAATAAAATCTTTAAAAATAAATAAATAAATGCATTTTCAAGTTACAATAAGCCCATTGTAAACTGAAGTCGATCTGTATATGCTTATATACTTACACTGAGTACATCTATGTACTTGTTATAATATTTAGATTATAATATTTAAATATTACAATCTTATAATATTTAGATTCAGAACTTATTCCTGTTATGTAGGAAACTAAAGTTCAGTACTTAAGTTAACTTTCTCAAGATCAAATTATGACTATTAAAAAATCTAGATTTACTTAGTCACTAAGACAATCCTCTGTACATTAAACTGTGTAGTTTTCTATGTTAAGTGGTATTTCTATTGATATACTAAACAAGAGGCTCCAGAGTATGACCAAACAATTCTCTTTTTTAAATGTCTTTTTACCTTTTGACCACCTTCGTCAATCACCTATTTCTCCCACCCCCAAACCCCCACCTCTGGTAACTACTGATCTAGTCTCTGTATTTATGAGCTTGTTTTTTTTTTCTTTTAAACCTTTCACATATAGGAGAGCTCATACAGTGGTTGTCTTTCTCTGTCTGACTTAATACACAGCGTAATGCCCTCGAGGTCCATGAATGTTGTTGCAAATGGCAAGATTTCATTCTTTTTTATGACTGAAAAATATTCCAGTGTGTGTGTATGTGTGTGTGTGTGTGTGTGTGTGTGTGTGTGTGTGTACATCCCATCTTCTTTATCCATTCATCCACTGATGAACAGTTAGGTTGTTTTTATTTTTTTATTTTTTTTAAGATTTTATTTATTTATTTGACACACACACCCACAGAGATCAGATCACAAGTAGGCAGAGAGAGAGGAGGAAGCAGACTCCCTGCCGAGCAGAGAGCCCGATACAGGCCTCGATCCCAGGACCCTGAGAACATGACCTGAGCCGAAGGCAGAGGCTTTAACCCACTGACCCACCCAGGTACCCAGTTAGGTTGTTTTTATATCATGGCCATTGTAAATAGTGTTGCAATGAACATGGTGGGGGAATGCATATATTTTTTTGAGTTAGTGTATTCATTTTCTTCAGATAAATACCCAGAAGTAGAATTGCTGGATTGTATGGTAGTTCTATTTTTTAATTTTTTAAGGACCCTCTGTACTATTTTCCATAATGGCTACACCAATTTGTATGCCCACTAATGGTGTACAAGCATTCCCTTTTTTTCACATCCTCACTAATACTTGTTATTTCTTGTTTTTTTGATAACAGCCATTCTAGAGGGTGTAGTACGATACCTCACTGTGGTTTTATTTAGCATTTCCTTGATGATTAATGATGTTGAGCATCTTTTCAGGTACTTGATGGCCTTCTGTATGTCTTCTTTGGAAAGCTGTTTACTCATTTTCCGCCCATTTTAAATTAGTTTTTATGTTTTGTTTTGTTTTTGATGGTATGAATTCTTACATATTTTATTTTTTAAAAAAGATTTATTTATTTATTATAGGGAGAGAGAGAAAGGTATGGTGAAGGGGAAAAGAACGGGTGGAGAAAGAATCCTTGAGTAGACTCCCCACTCAGCACAGAGCCCAACTTGAAGCTCTATCCCAGGACCCTGAGATCGTGACCTGAACCAAAATCAAGAGTTAGGCACCTAAATGACTGAACCACCCAGGTGCCCCTTTGTATATTTTAGATACCTCTCTCTTCTCAGTTACATGATCCTCAAATATTTTCTTCCAATCAGTAGGCTGCCTTTCTGTTTTGTTGATCCTTTCCTGTGCTGTACAGAAGCTTTTTAGGTTGCTGCAATCCCATTTGTTTACTTTTGCTTTTGTTGCTTTTACTTTTAATGTCAGATTCAATAAATCATCTCCAAGATCTATGGTGAAGAGTTTACCACCTATGTTTTCTTTTAGGAGTTTTATGATTCCAGGTCTAATATTCAAGAATTTAATCCGTTTTGAGTTCATTTTTGTGTCTGATGTAAGATAATGGTTAAGTTTTATTCTTTTCTTTTTTTTTTTTTAAAGATTTTTTTTTTTTATTCATTTGACAGAGAGAGAGAGAGATTACAAGTAGGCAGAGAGGCAGGCAGAGAGAGAGGAGAGAGGAGGAAGCAGGCTCCCTGCTGAGCAGAGAGCCCGATGTGGGCCTCGATCCCAGGACCCTGGGATCATGACCTGAGCCGAAGGCAGCGGCTTTAACCCACTGAGCCACCCAGGCGCCCAAGTTTTATTCTTTTGCGTGTGGCTGTCCAATTTTCCCAACACCATTTATTGAAGGAACTGTCTCTCCTCAATGTATATTATTGGCCCCTTTGTCATAAATTAATTGATCAAAATGTGTGGATTTATTTCTGGACTCTCTATTCTGTTCTCTTGACTTATGTATCTGTTTTTATGTTAATATCATACTTTTAAAATCACTATGACTTTGTAATAGAGTTTAAAATCAGGGAGCATGATGCTTCCACCTTTGTTCTTCTTTCTTAAGATTACTTTGGCTTTTTGGGGTCTTTTGTGGTGCCATACAAGTTTTAGGATTGTTTGTTCTATTTCTGTAAAAAATGCCATTGTAATTTTGATAAGGATAGCCTTGAATCTGTACATTGCTTTGGAGAGTATGTACACCTGACTATAAATTCTTCTAATCCCTAAGTACAGAATATCTTTCTATTTATTTGTCTCTTCTTCAATTTCTTGCATGAATGCCTTAAAGTTTTCAGTATGCAGGTCTTTCACCTCCTTGGTTAAATTTATTCCTAGATATTTTATTCTTTTTGATGTAATTATATGAGACTATGTAAAAGCTTATTTTCTTAATTTCTCTTTTTTGGTAGTTCATTAAAACAATCACAATATGGTGGTGAGTTCTCTAGGTTTTCTTTTTACTTCATAAATCCTATATTGGCAGCTGGAGAAGTGCACCACTAGGGAAAGCCAACTGGAGCTGGTGAAAGGAAAAGGAAAGAAAGGAACAAAATGGGAAGAGAAAGGAAAGCAGGGGCAGAGGGGAGGACGGAGAAGGCAGGAAGTCTGTTGTATCTTGCCAAGCATGAGAAAAGGACCAACCTACCAAGACAGAAAATTTTACACAATTTCCACACTATCCCAGCCAACCACCATGAAAGAGCCTCAGTCCCATCCACAGAGGTATCTCTTCCCTTCTCTATCCTCCCCACTCCAGCAGGATAGTATCACAGAAGAAGAATGGGTAGGGACTTTTATTCCTTTACTGTGCTAGGTCCCTCTTGCTGGCATCAATGGAAGCTACTTGGAGATCTTAGACATTCACCCCCAATCATCAGTAATAGGGCACCTCCTTCCTCCTTACCCATGTCAGAGGAGCCCAACTCAGTTGAGCATCTAATTCTTGATTTTGGCTTGGGTCATGATCTCAGGGTCTTCGGATGGAGCCCCGAATTTGTCTCTGTACTTCGTATGGAGTCAGCTTGTCCCTCTCCCTCCCCCCATTTGTGCTCTCTCTTTCTCTCTCTCTCAAATAAATAAAATCTTTTTTAAAAAAAGAAAAATAAATAAGTAAGATCCAGGGTCTCACAGTATGATACCCCAAATATTAAAGGTATGATCAAGAATCACTTGTCATACCAAAAACCAAGAAAACCTATCTAATCAACATTTACAGAACATACACAAAATTTTCAAGTACCCATGGAACATTTACCAAAATATACTATAGACTAAGCCATAATTTAACTTCAAAACCAATTTAAAGAATTTAAATCAGAGTGTGTCCTTTGACCATAATGGATCAAACTGCAAATCAGTAACAGAATGGTAATAAGAAAAACTCTAGGGTGCCTGGGTGGCTCAGTGGGTTAAAGCCTCTGCTTTTTCAGCTCAGGTCATGATCTCAGCGTCCTGGGATCGAGGCCCACATCGGGCTCTCTGCTCGGCAGGGAGCCTGCTTCCTCCTCTCCCTCTGCCTGCCTCTCTGCCTACTTGTAATCTCTCTCTGTGTGTCAAATAAATAAATCTTTAAAAAAAATACTCTAATAAGCACTTAAAAACTAAACAATACATTCTAAATAATTGATGAGTCATAAAGGAAGTTTCAAGAGAAATAATACATTAAACTGGAAGATAATAAAGAGATAACATATCAAAATTTGTGTACATAAGTAAACAAGTGTTTACAGAAAAACATGTAATACTCAATGCTTACAATAGAAAAGAGGAAAAGTCCAAAATCAACAATCTAAGTTCCTCCCCTCAAAAACCCAGGAAAAAGAAAGCAAATTATATCCACATCAAGACGATGAAAGAAATCTGAAAGAGCAGAAATCGATGAACAAATTGAAAACAGGAAAACAATTTAAAGTATCAATGAAGCAAAAACATGGATCCTTGAAAAGATCAATAGAATTGACAAAACTTTAGAAATAGTGACAAAGAGAAACAAAAGAAAAGACATAAATCACCAACATGATGAAGGACACAGGGGATATCCCTACAGACCACACAGACAGAAAAGAAATAATAAGGAAATGGTATGAACAATTTTACACACATAGATTTGACAACTTAGATGGAATAGACTGGGCTAAAAATTACAAACTATCCCAACTCACCTAATATGAAACAGATTACTTTAATAGCTTGCTAACTATTTTAAAATTAGATTTTTGGCATTAAAAACCCTGAAAAAGAAATCTCCACACTAGATGATTTCATTGAAAAACTCTACCAAAGATTTTTAAGAGAAATTAACACCAATTCTTCACAATCCCGTTAAGAAAATGGAAAAGGAACACATCCTAACTCATCTTATGAAGCGACTGTTACTCTGACACCAAAACCTGATAAGAGCTGGGAAAAAAAAAAAAGAAAAAAAAAAACTACAGCCCAATATCCCTCATAAATATAGATACAAATATTTTTAACAAAATATTATTAATAAGATTCAGCAATATGTGAAAAGAATTATACATAATGATTATACAGTTTTATTCTAAAGAGACAAGACTGGCTCAGGATTCAAAAATTAATGTACTCCTCCATATTAAGAAGACAAAGATCAATTTCATGACTATACCAAACTGTGGAGAAAAACTATTCGATAAAATTCAACACCCATTCATGGTGAAGAAACAAAAACTCTCAGAGAACTAAGAATAAAGAACTTCCTGAAACTGCCAAAGAACAACTGTAAAAAACAAAAACGAAACAAAACAAAAAAAACAACCTATAACTATCTTTGTAATGGTGAAACACTGAATACTTTCCGCAAGGGTATGTACTGTCACCACTATTATTCAACATAGTACTGGAACTTCTATCCAGAATAATATGACCGGAAAAGGAAATAAAAAGCATGCAGATTAAAAACAAGGAGAAAATGATGCCTATTTTTTTGAAAATTATCCCAATTTAAAATGGCATGAAAATCCCAAAGAATTAAAAAAAAATTCTTTCCTAGAACTAAAGTGTGTTCAGCAAGATCACAAGAGATCTGCACACAAAATTCTATTGTAAATTGATGGACCAGCAATAAACATCTGGAAACCAAAATTACAAATACGATACTATTTTTAGAAATTAAACACTTAGGTATAAATCTAGTAAAATATGAACAGGACTTGAATGTTAAAAACTGTGGAGCACTGTTGAAAGAAATCAAAGATCTAAATAAATGGATAGACATATTATGTTCATGGATTGGAAGAACTCAACAGAGTAAAGATGTCAATTCTCTCAAAATTTATATATGTGTTTCATGTAATTACTATCAATGTCCAATCAAAAATTTTTTTGTAGAAATAGACAAAGTAGTTCTACAACGCCCATGGAGGAGGACGTGAGATGGCAGCATAGGAGAACCGTGAACTCCCCTCTGCCTATAGACATAGGTAATTTACAACTACATATGGAATAATTTTCCTCTGAAAAGGATCTGACAATTAGAGGAATAGCACCTCCACACACAAAAACAAGAACAGTGCATCCAGAAAGGTATGAGAGGCAGAGACACTGCCTTACCCAGGACCCCACTTCACATGCAGTGACCCCACAATCAGGCGGGATTCAAAAAAATGCGAACTCTTTCTCAAGGAATGAAGAGATTGTGCCCCACATCAGGCACCCCAACCCTGGGGGCTGGGACAAAAAGACAAGCCCCAAAATGTCTGGTCTTAAAAATCAATGGAGATTAATACCAGGAGAATCACAGACCCACTCACTACTTTTAAATCTACACATGTGATTCAACAATACGGAGCTACACGCGGACATTATAACAGTGTCATTTTTTCTGGTTTTGATCTTCCTAGTCAGGTCACATAACCTGGGGAGGTGACTACCCTATCAAGCCACTGGAAAATCACATGTGACAAAAAATATATGTGAATGATCTCTGTCTGCTATTGCCACCAACCAACCCAGGACTCAGGAAATTGGGTGAAGGGTCCATAGGACCTCTCTAACTCTCTTCACAACTTTCTATGAATCTGTAATTATTTCAAAATAGAAGTTTTCCATAAGGACAATGAGACTCACCACAGCTCAAGACTTCTTTTTGAACTTGTTTGAACTTTGCCATCATCTTAGTGGAGAGATCATTGATAGAGTTGATATCTAAGACATAAGCCACACAGTGAATCCTGTCCTTCAGTGACGGAGAGGCGATAAAGTTAGGATGATTGGGCGTAATTGGTTTATTGGGGTTCAACTGTTATAGAAACACAAGATAACATTTAGAGAGTCCTTGCTGAGTTCTTTAAGACACATTCATGCTTCAAATGTGACTACCATTAACCTCTAAACTGAAACTTTCCTCCCTCTACCCACTCTTCCCCCAGGTTAATTAGTAGTACCCCTTCCATACTTCCGCTCCACTATTAGTATAATATTATATCTTTCTTATAGAAAAACCATTTCATTACACTGGTGAAAATGAGAATTACACATACTTTACATTATCCATAATGGAAATATTTCAGGAAAGTACAATGTTTAAAAAGCTAATCTCAAATCCCAGTCTCCATAAAAGAAAGAAAGAAAGAAAGAAAGAAAGAAAGAAAGAAAGAAAGAAAGAAAGAAAGAAAGAAAGAAAGAAAACTACCATTGCAATTGGTTACACATCATTTAAGACTTCTCTCTAAACATTTTCTGTATTTAATGGACTAATGGATAGAGGAAAAAGGAGAGGGAAAAATACATTGAAAATGCATTTTTAAATAAAATACTATAATTTCTTTAATTTCACCAAAGAAAAAGAAGCAAAAACAGAAGAAATACCAAATTTTAAGTTAGTATCTCCTTACCACAGAACAATAATCTTTCTAGGATTAAGAAAATAGATTTAAAAATAAAGTAAAGGGGCAGGAGGAGGGAGGCGCCCGGGTGATTCAATTCGTTAAACATCTGCCTTCGCTCAGGTCATGATCCCAGAGTCCTGGGACTGAGCCCTGCATTGGGCTCCCTGCTCAGTGAGGAGCCTGCTTCTCCCTCTGCCTCTGCCTGTTGCTCTCCCTGCTCGTGCTCTCTTTGTCAAATAAATAAATAAAATCTTTAAAAAAATAATAAAAACATAGTAAAGGGCTACATTCATTATTTTTTATGTGAATGTTTCAATGTTGGACTGAATTGATTCCTCTCTGTTGTAAAAAAAAAACGAGCGTTTTCATAGGCTCACGATTTCTCTCGTCTCTCTGCTCTTTTCTACTTCCCTGTATCTTATGTCTCCTTAGATTGTGAGGATAAAAATTATGTTCTTAGCCAACCCTGTGTTTCCAGTAAGTAGCATAGTATATGGCACAAATTAAGTTTTTAATCATTTTTTTTTTGATATATGAGTACATAGTTAAGGTTTCCAATCAAGCACAACAGAAGTTCAGAAATTGAGGCTGATTGTATTATACCCAGTGCTGAAAAGAAAAGTGATGATAATGGTTAACCTTTTGAGAATATAAAGTACATAATCTCATTTATCTTCCCAGCACCCCATGAAATGGGCATTATTATTATTACCTATAGTTCACACATAAAAAAGTAAGACTTACAGAGATCAGTATGTAACTTGCTTATTGGGTACACATCTAACTAGTGGCATAGCCAACCTTTGGATGTAGGTATTTAGGTAGCATTTAAGTAGTGAAACCTAAGTACTTACAGGATACTAATAGCACACTTCACCAAAAAGGGGTTAATTGTTCCAAGATTTTGTCTAATTGATCAAAAAAGTACATGAGATTAAACTATTACTTTCCTATTTTGCAATAAAGAGTGATATAAACACAAATTCCTCCTCCCCTTTTTCCAGAACCTGTATGAGTAAAATACTGCCTTTTGGCTGTATTTCTTTTCTTTTCTTTCTTTTTATTTTTTCTTTTGAGATCACCTAATTTTTTTTAAGTTACCTCCACACCCAGTGTGGCACTCGAACTCGTGACCCTGAGTTCAAGAGTCACAAGTTCTACTGACTGAGCTAGCCAGGCACCCCAGGTGTTCTTTCTTAATGCCCTAGAAAATAAGTTACTCTACTTTACTTATATAAATACTTACTCCTTTAAAGTACAGTAGTGTTGGTTGATGTCGAAAACACCTTATGACAGTTGAAACTGCCTTATGGGGTAAAAATTTAACAAAAATAATTGATGAAACTGATTTTAAATGTTTTAGAGACTGGAGAATTCTTACCTTATACCTGTCTGGCATGCAGCCTTTTAAGATGTAGGGGATGTCATCCACACACAATCCTACTCCTTCTTTCTCATGTAGCCCCATGGAGTCGCACAACCTAAACGGCAGGTATTTGCCATCTCCCCTATCCTTAACAGGATATATCCTATACTATAAAACAAAGTATATCAAAGGTAAAAATTCATTCTTCCATTAGCATTCAAGACATGACAACAGGAAGAACAGAGTGGTTAATATTTTAACACTGTGGTCCTCAAACACTTTGGTCTCAGGGTCACCAGACACTCTTAAAAATTATTGAGAATCTCAAGGATATTTCATTTATGTAGATTATATCTATTGATATTTAACATACTAAAATTTTTAAACTGAAAAAAATTAAATATTTCTTAAATCATTTTAAAATATAATTATGAATCTATTGCAATGTTAATCTAAAGGACATTTTTATGAAAAAAAATTATTTCCCCCCAAAAATTTAAAAGAGCAGGATCAATTTACTTTTTGCAATTCTCTTTACTATCTGGATTAACAGCAAATGGCAGGATTCTCCTATCTGCCACTGAATTCAATTTGTTGTGATATATCATTTTGGTTTAAGTGTATGAAGAAAATCTGGACTCACATATATATAGTAGTAGGAAAAAGAAAGAGTATTTAACAGCTTTCAGAGAATTGTGATGCATTAGTAATGCATCAAAGCTCAATAAGTGATAATCTCTCCAAAGGTTAGCTGCAACTTGGAATCTGTGACATTTTCATACTCAACTACAGTAAATTCATTGATCTATCTTATGCTTTGAATATACTTTTTATCCATGCATGACTTACTAACCCAGTGCATTTGGTCATTTGAAAATATTGGATCTAGATAAGATCTTCCAAATATTGGTACATTTCACCACACAGTATTAAAACATCATATTAGTTACTAGCACCATTAATCTCATCAGGTAAGTTTTTAGTATTGAGAGGTTATGAAGCTCAAAGTGGTGGATGCAAGTTTCCCAAAGTTCTCATTTTTTTTCTTAAAATCTCAGATGTTATCATTGGCAACAAACATTGCTGGTTGGTTGTTTTTCTTGTAGTGATATGCTCACTTTGTGCATTGTCCATTAACGTCTGTCTACTGAATACCTAAGTATATAAACAAGCCTGTCAATTGTCTTCTCAATTAAAAAGGACTTTACATGAAAAAAGTTCAGCTCAGGACTCAATCGCACCAGTGTCTTTTTTCTTGACAACCACCCTATCTTGATATGCCTGAGAAACTGTTTATATGTACTTCTCATTTCATCACACAAAATATCAAATAATGTTTTCTCAAAAGTTGAGTTTAAATAAAATCAATAGTTGTTACTTAGTCATAAATTACATTCTTTTTTTTAATCAATTACATTCTTAAATGAAACTAGCATTTTGTGTACTGCAAGTGCTAGGAGCGTATATAGTGATTCCTAATACTGCTTGGTGCCATTGCTTGATTCATGCTAAGGGGTCACCCAACAAATAAAACTACATGTGTATGGTCTGTTCAAATGTTAATACACTAGAAAAAGCAAAACCATCTAAGTAGTATTACACAAATAATTTTAAAGTCCCAGATCCCCTAAAATGCCCTTGGGGACACCCAGGGGTCTACAAACCTCATTTTGAGAAGCTCCACTTTAACAAATCTTCTTTCCTCAATAACCACACTCAATCTGATCCCAAGAGTATTTTTCAGAACACTGAAAAATTTTGATTGGTCAAATACACTTCCACAGAGGCATGACTATGGAAGGCTTAGGAAGAATCACAAAGAGAACTACTTCTCAGTGATCCCAGACAACACTTGAATCACAAATCTCCCATTCTACACCAGGCAGTTGAGAACCCCTCTCTATAACCTACTGTAATCTGTACTGGAGTCAAAATCTCCCAATGGTCCATAAGTCCAAAGCCTAGGAGCAATTAGATAAACCATTAGATATTCTGATCTAAGTGAACGGAACTTACTGGTGCCTCCACCTGAAAGGACTTACACAAAGGAGCAGAGTTACACACTTAAAATGCATTGTAAAATTTCAAGATCAATAGGCACATTCATAGTTTTCATTAATCTCCTTCCTTCAAGAATTTAATTCTTTGGGGGTGCCTGGGTGGCTCAGTCGGTTGAGTGTCAGCCTTCAGCTCAGGTCATGATCCCAGGTTCCTAGGATTGAGCCCTGCATCGGGCTCCCTGCTCAGTGGGGGGCCTGCATCTGCCTCTGCCTGCTGCTCCCCCTGCCTGCTTGTGCTCTCTCTCTCTCTCTCTCTCTGTCAAATAAATAGAATATTTTTAAAATTAATTCTTCAAAGAGAAGAGTCTCTATGAAATGAAATAAAATATTTGTTTCCCTGACAAATATTCTGTCTCATATTCCTTTAGTCTATATAGAAGCATCTGCATTTCATTTGGACTTGAGGACCTACATCTTCTGTTAGAGCAATGCCTTTGGAGCTTTCAACATGAAAACGTGGGAGATAGATCCCATCCTGATGAGTACCTCTATTACAGCACCTATCACATCAAATAGTACTTATTTGTTTATTACCTACACTGAAATCCCTGAGTAAAAAGACCAACTCTTAATTGTATTTAGGTCTTATTGCCAACATAATATTTCACAAACAGAAACATTTCAATCAATGTTCAGTGTATTGAAGCGCCACTGCGGTACCTTGCTTTGGTTTCTAAGACTAGGTTAATATACCAAAATAAAGCCAGTCAAATAGATAGAATCTAGCCAACATCAAGATATAAGATGTGAGGGCACCTGGGTGGCTCAGTGGGTTAAGCCTCTGCCTTCAGCTCAGGTCATGATCTTAGGGTCCCGGGATCAAGCCCCACATCTGGCTCTCTGCTCAGCGGAGAGCCTGCTTGCCCCTCTCCCTCTGCCTGCCTCTCTGCCTACTTGTGATCTCTCTCTCTGTCAAATAAATAAATAAAATCTTAAAAAAAAAAAAAGAAAGAAGATGCGATTCTTGAAAGTCTCAGAAAATGCTTTCAGTTATTAAATGTGACACAAAACTAAAACTAACACATTACTGTCTTATGCTAAATTTTGCATTGACAGTGCACACATATTTCTAATCAGAAGATAACAGTATTTGCTTGCAGCAATCACAGAAAAACACAACTTGATGATGAAATGTTCTATTCATTCCCCTAAATTTTTTTGTTTGATTGTGTAACATTGACAAGTATAGAAGGGAAGAAGGTTTTTTCCACAATAACTTGTAGATCTTTAGAATAACAGTTTTTAAAATGGTATTAGTACTTACATTGGTTTACAAATAAGACAGTGTTTGTTGGACCACTCATAGATCTACCCTCTGAAAGTCGACCCACCAAAGTGAATTGCTGTCTTGCTTTTCACGATCATTTCTTATAAAATGGTCTTATAAAATGGAAAAGTGATACAATACATAATTCTCATTATTTTATTACAAAAAAATGAGAAATGAATTTCAATCCAGGTAAAACCATGTGGGACATAAGTAAAAACAGACTTCTAATATAATGGACAAAGGTTTCCACAAAGTTTTTATAAAATTTTAGTGGTTTTTTTTTTTACAAGTACCAAAAATCATTCTTCATATAACTACTTCTTGCATGCATAAAAATGGAAAGCCTCTCAGTGAAACACAACTCAATAGAGGGAATTCTGAATCAACTTTTACTCTTTTTTTACATTTGATTTAGCATTTAATTGCTTGTAGATCAGGAGGAAGTTAATGTTCTAAGAGAAAATGGTAAAGAAATGAACAAACCTGATAATTTTAATCAATAAAACAAAATCCTCAGGAAATCCTTAAATCACTTACCTCTTCAGTAATGCTGGTGACATCAGACCCCACTGTGGCTTGGCGAGTCAGACGCCCTCGGAAAACAGACTTCACTGAATTGATAAAACTAGACTTTCCAGACCCAACTGGACCCAGCAAGAGAATACGAATCTCTGAAATAAAGTCTGCACACAGCTTGTAGGCTCTGAGTTCAGCAAGAAGTGGATTTCTGTGCCTGTCAAATAACATGCAATTCTTAAAGACAAGAACCAAACTTCCACAGGAACAGTACAATCCTGCTGCTTCTTTCCTTCTCTTTACAAGTATGTTTTAATTACTTATTATCTTGGCATTAACATCTATCATATCATTTGAAATGGTCTAAGGTTAATGCATTTTGTGCTTGAAGACAATGCATTTATATCTGAATAAAGAAACATTAACCAGCAACCAAATCACTGTTAAACTACGAGCCTTAGACCACACAAATCTAACAAATATCAGCAAGACTGAAGATGAGTATTGCTTCAGTGATAATATCATATTAAGGAGAAATAAAATATATGCAATTCAGATATTTATCTACACATTGGGGAAAGAGGGCTTTGCTTTTAAAACTTACTGAAGTTCCCCCAAAACCTTTATACCCAGGAAAGGCTACAGAGGAATTACCTGAAACAGTTGTCTAGGCTTTTCTGTCTGGAAAACTTTGAATCTAGTAAGTCCAGTGTGAAACATAAAGCCAAACTATCACCAGGTAGATTTTTAAAGGTTCACAGCTGCTAGTGATTTGTCTCTATTGTTGCCATAAATTGCCTCAAACATATTACATAAGTAACATTATAACTCATTTTTATCACTCCAAGTGACATGGTCTTTATTTTACTCTTTCGTTCCCAATGCCATTTATAGAAGTGTTCCAAATAAAATGAGTAAGAGATGGTCCAAGAACCTAACTTACTTGGTGGCTCTTGTTATCTTGCTTATGTAGTTGGTATCATCCTTAATTCCTGTAGGAAAGAAACATAGCATAATAAGCTATTTAACTGGCCCGGCTAAATATGCCTAAGTCTGCCTTCTAAACGGGGCAGAGAGTCTGCTTACACAAACCGGGGCTGAGCTGTCCAGTTAGGAGTTACAGCTGGCAACGTCATTAGAAGAGAAGGGAAAATTAACTTGACCCTGCAGGGTAACTAGTTCTGGAAACTCTCACTTAACTTTACCTAGAGAATCTAGAGCTGACCCAAGAGGGGTCATTATGCAACATAAACCGCGCCTTCGCTGGCCCTCCCTCTCCATGTCTCCACTTCTATTTCTCAGCTTACTTTGCTCAAAGCTGCCTATACTTTCTAAGTAATACCTCGTAATCTTTATGCTTCCTATGTTTCATTTCGAAGTTTATGAACGAGAAATCTGACGGCATGAAATCTGACATCTCTCATTTTTCCTTCTTCTTGTAGCTCAACTATGACCCATGAACACAAAGAAAGACTAGAATCAAAATGTAGGATTATCTAATTTCACATACCTTCGACTCGGAAAACTTCGCATTCCACATACTTCTCAGAACGCGTATATATGTCTAAAGCACGCCTTAATGAAGCTTCCATAGAAATGCTGCTTTCGCTTGGATGTACAGACAACACCTCTTGGCCAACAGAATAAAATACCAGTTTTGCAGAATTAATTTGTATTTCTGTTTCTAAAACTTCAGTTTTCATTTCAGTTGCATCATTCATTTTAAATGAAAAATAGAAGGAGGGATTGGCCCTTTTTAAAGTGTCATACTTTTCAGGATAATGCCCAAGCATGAAGACCCCCAAAACAGTGTTACCAAGGTAAATTATTGTTGCAGTAGGTCCCTGACAAGTGCACTTCTCAAGCATACTAGAAATGTCACTGTCATGGACACTAGACTTATAAAGAAGTCTCAAGGACACGTTCCCAAGCATCTTCTGCAGCCTCTTCTCCTCCCTCCATGTCAATCTAGTTGCCACTGCCATTGTTCTGTATCTAATCGAAAAACAATAATAGATTGAGAGACTAGTTAGTATATCACAATGGTTTAAAGCACAGATTTCTGCTTCTAGCTCCAACACGTTATTTTTTTTCCTCTGGCCCAATTAAAACATGTTTTTTGGATCACAAGGAAAAAAAAGAAAATATATATATATATGGAGAGAGAGAGAGAGAAATGGAATAACAGTAGGTACCTATGAAAACAATAATTTAGAAATTAAAAGTATCATTACATTTTTTAAAGTCAGTAGACAAAATGGATGGAAGCCTAGATAAAGAATAAAATAAAATTAATAAATTAGAACAGTGATCAGCAAACTTTTTTCTTAATGACAGAGAGTAAATATTTTAGGCTTTGTGGGCCACAGAGTTTCTGCCATAATTATTCAACTTTGCTACCGTGACACAAAAGCGGAGACAACATGTAAATAAATGGGCATGACTGTGTTCCAATAAAGTCTTTCTTATCAAAACAGGTGGGTGTCACACAGGCCATAGTTGGCCAACCTATGAAGTAGAAGGTAGGAGAAAGGAATTTATACAGAAAACAGTTCCCAGAGAAAGAAACTGACAAGAGTTAACAGACATGGGGGTCCTACAGCAGCAGAATAAAACACGAGTCATCATGCCAATTCTTTCAATGAGAACACAGGGTAAACTATAAATACATATATTTGAAAGCATTAGAGGGCTAAGATTTGGAAAAGAAGTGATCACAGAGAGGTAAGCCTGGCATTTGGGAGCACGTTTCCCTGAGGAGCATCTCTTAGCTTTAGAAGAGGTGCCAAGGATGCTGAGATGTTGGGCAAAACTGTTGCTAGACTCCCAGAGCTAGGGGAATAGAGCACAACAAAGAGGATGCCTTGGCAACCCTCCTCTCAGGCTGTGGGCAAGGATTTCTTTTTTAATTTGTTTATTTATAGGAGAGGGAGAGGGAGTGAGCCAAAGAGAGAACAGGAGCGAGGAGGAGGAGCTGAGGGGGGAGGAGAAGCAGCAGGCCCCCCATCCTCCCCCCCACCCCAGGCGGGAGCCTGAGGACTTGGGGCAGTGGTGAGAGCGCTGGATCCCAGGACTCCAGGGTCACTAGCTGAGCTGAAGGAAATCACTTAACTGACTGAGACACCCAGGTGCCCCCATGAGAAAGGATTCTGAAAAGCTACAGGGAGGAAGGAAGGGTGGATTGGAAATGGACAGACTTCATCTCCTAAGTAATTTCAGTCTGTGTTTGGGTTAGTATAAATGAAGCTTGCTTATGCCCCCAACAGCGTGGCAGATGCAAAACAGATCTTGTCTAGATCAAGAGAACATCTTTCCAGCTTCAATTGTTTTTTATATTCAGTGACTCACATTCATCATAAACACAAGAGAGGAAATGAAACAACGGGATAGAAAACCAAGACAAAAAGCAGAACACAGAAATAAACCCATACTGTTTATTCATGGGTTTTGTTTTTTAGATTCCACATGTAAGAGAAATCAGATGGCATTTTCCTTTCTGACTTATTTCACTTATCATAATCCCCTCTAGATCTCTCCACGTTGTCCCAAATGGCAAGATCTCATCCTTTTGTATAGCTAAGTAATATTACTCGTGTGTGTGTGTGTGTGTGTGTGTGTGTGTATCTCACATCTAATGGAAAAGCTGTGTCTAATAAAAAAGCAGTCAAAATATATGAAGAAGACATTCACGGATGAGGTGACTCAAATGAACCATAAACATACAAAAAAATGTTCAACCGTTATAGAAACAAAGAACTGCAAAATAAACAATGAGATATCATTTCACATCAAACAAAAGTCCAGCAATACCAAGTTTACCCAGACATGGAGATAATATTCACATTATTTTGAGAGACACACATCATTTTGGGGAGCAAGCACATTCATAGCAGCATTGTTTAGGGTGACTTTAGAAGATTGCATGTACAAATTTTGTCATAAACAATGAAATACTAAAGAGCACTGAAGTGACTGAACTAGACCTGTTTGTATCAATATTGATAAAGCTCAAAAAATTAAGTGGAAAAAAGCAATTGAGAATCATACACTTAGTATGATATTTAAATAAACTGTTTACACAAAGCAATACTAGAGATCGTGTTTAGTTACATACATACACACATCAAAAGCATCAAAAACCAGCAAAACAACAATTTATCCCAAAGTCTGGATAATATTTCCCTTGGGGAAAGAAGGGAAGAGAAAGGAATGTAGGCGAGATTCACAGATAACTTCAACATTATCTGTAATGCTTTTATTTTTCAGGAGTAAAAAACTATTCTAATTCGATAAAGCAAGTCATATTAAAAAACTCTGATAGAACTGCGTAAGATTACATCAGAGTTCACTTACTCTCTGGAGTTCCCCGTGTTTGAAATGTTCATTAAAAACAAAACAAATTCAAGAAGAAATTATGATCCCTAGCAGGAATTTTCCTCTAAAGTTCTTTTTCAAAAAAAGGCAAACAGACAATTTTTTTTCTTTACAGACAGCTAAGGAAACATTGGATGGCAAAATACTTACCTGTTTTTTAAGAATCGGAGGGCGCTGACAAGTAGGGTTAGCTGCTGTGTTTCATATATCCAGCAGCCCCAGTTTGGAGACTGGAAGGTTCTGCTGAGACCTGTGGTTTCTTATTTGAGAGAAAATGAAAGTGAAACTCAAAGCAGCAATCAGCAGGCAGCTCCTGGCCTGTAGTTAAGTTTCTTTTTCCTTGCTAGAAACAAAGAGACAGAGAAAACGAAAAGGGGAAAAAATATATATATATTTCTGCCAAACACATGAGAAAGATCTTTGGTCCCCTCTGTAGCTCACACGTAGGCATGCAGGAAATGGCAATTAATAAAGAACTGTCCTAAAACCAATAGCTAACAATTCTGTACATTTAACTATGGACTAAGCACTGTGCCACTGCACTGATTTCTCTAGTTTCTTGTGGAAACAATCTCATACAGTAATCACGCTTAGTATCTTTATTTCTCAAAGTATGCAAACGAAACTTAAGGACATGAGGTGACTTTGCCCAAATTAATTCCTTGAGCAGAGCAGTGGCCCTGGCTGGTATTTAAAACCAAGTCTTTCCTGCACCAGAGCAAACAGATAAGGACTGGACTTTTCCTGAATTCATTTCTAAGGCACCGCACAGCCTCCTTTCCCATTTACACATTCAGGCATTCACCACGGGTTTCGAGCCTGGGGAAGGATAATGCTAAGATAAAATCACTGCCCTCACATCACATGCTGTGTGCTCAGGGAGGCGCTCAGGTACGCAGACAGTTACATCGGTGTCCTCCGTGCTACAGAAGGGGTAAAAACCAGATCCCCTGGGGACCAGGATGACAGAGGACTCACCCAGGCTTTGGGCACTAGTAAAAGCTAGCAAATCAAAGTTTAGACTGAGACATGAATTGTAGGGCAGGAAGAAATGTCTTTCTTCCCTCCAAGGTTTTTCTGGCTGGTTTAGGAATTAAACTGACATGAGACCGATTAACAAAAGAACAAACAAAGTTTTAGGATATGTGCATGGAGGCCCAATACTAAAATTGAGGCCTGAAGCAATGACAAAGGCAGGCAGTTTTTATACAATTTAGAGAAAGAGTCCATAAATTTGGGAGAACTTGGCAGGATAAAGAAAAGAGATGTTTGGGAACTTTCATTAGTAAGGAATTCTAAGTGTATTTGGGCTGAGGTAGCTATTGATTGGTACACACACACACAAACACACACACTGAGGTTTATTTCTACTGCTTCCTTGGCTATAAAGTCCCTTTCTTTGGTGATAAGGATGTCTTTTTACTTCTTGGTACAGGGAGGATATTTTTCATGTAAGAGATTTATTTCTTGCTTTCTGGGGAAAGAAGGGTCTAAGTGTCCTTTCACCAACTATTTCCCAAGTAGCCTCAATTCAAAATAATCAATATGCCATTGTGGTACATTTGAGGGCAGCCCACGCTGCCTTGTACAGAGTACAAGGAAGACATGAAGCAAGAGAGAGGATAGTGTGATCAGGGACCTCCAGGGATTTTAGTCTGTCTGGAATGGACTGACAGCATCAAACTGGGAAGCCATGAGGCTAAGGAAGTGATGAGGATTTTAAGTCTTTATTTAAATTGGATTTTATCATGAAGACAATATGAAGACTCTAAAAACAGGAGAATGGCATCCTCAAAATTCAAAGTCTTAGGAAGAAGAGTTGGTTTTTTCCTACTTTGTAACAAATATCATAAACCTAGAGGTTTAAAACAACTCATATTTATTACAGCACAGTTTCCATGGATCAAGAAACCCAGCATGGTTCAAATGAATTTTTTGAGCCACCTGGGTGGCTCAGTGAGTTAAAGCCTTTGCCTTTGGCTCAGGTTATGATCTCAGGGTCCTGAGATGGAGGCCCTCATCGGGCTCCCTGCTCAGCGGGGAGCCTGCTTCCTTCTCTCTCTGCCTGCCTCTCTGCCTACTTATAATCTCTCTCTATGTCAAATAAATAAATAAAATCTTTAAAAAAAATTAAAACAAATGAATTTTTTGCTCAGGGTGCCTCCCTCAAGGTATTGGCCAATGGTGGTCCCATCTTTCTCTGGGAAACAATCTGATGCAAAGCTCATTTGGGTTATTGGCAGAATTTAATTCTTTGCAAATGTAAGACTGAGGTCCCCTTTTCTTTGCTGATTGCCAGTCTGAGGCTACTCTCAGCTCTTGGAGGTAGCTCCCAGTTTCTTGACAATGGCCTTTGCGCTCATCTTTACAACATGGCAGCAACAGAATCCTCCAAGGTCAGCAGCAGAATCTTCTCTGTGTCAGATCTCCTTCATGCCTTGAGTCTCTGCCTTCAGAAAGAGCCCCTTTCTTTTAAGGGCTTGCCTAATTTTTTCAAGGCCACAGAAGATAATCTCTTTCTTAAACACAACAAATGAATCATGGAAGTGATATTTCATCATTTTTAGATCTATGCCACACTCAAGGGGAAGGAGTTGTACAAGGAGGTAGGCCACTGGGGTGCCATGATAGATTTCTGACTATAACAAAAGACAAGACTAGAACCAAAGAGATTAATTTTTAGCCTTTTGCATTTGCTCATGAATTCATTCATCCATTTGTCCATCCATTCTTTCTTCTTTTAATAAAAAATATATCGAGCACCAATATACCACACTCTGCTAAACTCTGGGGACATAAACATAGATTCTACCCTCGTAAAACTGACCTGGAACGAGATTAGGTGAGGCACTGCATGAACCTAAGAATAAGATTAGGTGGAATAAAGAATTTAAGGCAAACATATAATAATCTTCTGGTTCTTTTTAAAATATTTTTAGTTATTAGACCAGGGGCAACAAAATATGAAAAAGCTACCTGCACGGAAAAATCACAGGATGAATTAACGTCATCTTTACTGGATTAGGAGGTAACATGGACACCGTTTTTGAGCTACTAGAGTACTTACAAGAGCTGCTGTGTATACTTTCTATCAGTGAAAAAAAATTTTTTTTAAAACCGCATATATAAAAATATATTGACATTTTCATAAAGTTTTGAGAATGCTATTTATTTTTAAGGAATCAAATCTTCTTTAAAAGTATATAGAGGCTGTTTAAAGAGAAAGAAACAGAAGATGGAGAAAGAGAAAGAAACAGAAGATGAAGATGAAGAGAGGATATTCCCATCTCTCAAGTCTGAGGTTGGGATTAATGAGTGGTTGAAGTCATTCCTGGGCCTCCCTGGAGTAAAGCCCTATATCCTACACTCCAGGACCCAAAGACTGAACGGCTGAAGGTTTTTTGTCACTTGAGATACTCCTGGAGCTAGAGGAGGGAACCACCTCTCAAAGCAGCGAGCATCACCCATATCATGTGGCCGGTCAGGAAGAGCAGGGAGCCTGAGCTACCTCACCTGAGGGGCATCGAAACCTGGCTCTACCTTCCCTCTCCCTCTTCACTCTCCCTGTTCTTCTGCAGCCTCTTCCAGGTACAGACTTGGGGTCATTTACTTCCCAGTATTGTTTTGCCTCGAAGATTTCATTTTGCTTCCATCCACTTGGTTTCCCGTCTCATAACTCCTTCTTTTTACTTCTGCCTTCTCAGCATGTTCCCTTCCTTGGCCTTCTCCTTCCGCCTCTGTAGTTTCCTCCACCTCTGCTTGCCGTACCCCAGCTGCTTGATAGACATTAAAAATGAATTAAATGAAATAGATGAGGGACAACTTAGGAACCCCCAAAATTAAAGAAAAGCCTGGTAATAGCCATTTTGACACAATTTACTTTTCTGAAGGGAGGGAGATCATATTTAAAGAAAAGGGTCTCTTTGAGAAAATAAAAATGATAAAAATGATTGCTTTCTTTATGGTTAAATCATTTCCTTTCCCTTATAATTAAACATTTACTTTGTCATTTATTGATTTCACATTATCCTGTATTAGAGATGAAAAGTGAACTGATTTAAACTCAGACTTAGTCTCAGGAGGAACAACCGACAACAATGACAGGTTCATTGCCATAATACAGGGTGTTTTTATATTGAAAAAGCAATGTAATTTGGCATATTATATATATATATATATATATACATATATATATATATACACGCACACACACACACATATATATAATATGATAAGATCAATTCAAGTGTTAAACACTTAAACTTTGACACCCACTCATTATATTACAAAAAAAAAAAAACCAAAAAAAACAAAAAAACTTAGGGGCACCCCAGTAGCCCAGTCAGTTGAGCATGCGATTGGATTTCTGCCTAGGTCATGATCTCAGGGTTGTAAGATTGAGCGCCCCCTCCCCCCACATCAGGCTCTGCACTGAGTGGGGAGCCTACTTAGAATTCTCTCTCCCTCTCCACCCCAAGCTCACACTCTCTCCCCCTCTCTAAAAATAAATTTCTTTTTCTTTTTAATTTTGAAAAACCTTAACTTGGAATAGAATGGACTTTCCTTAATCCAATAGTGTCTGATACTAAACAAATATAGCATGCACCATATTTAATGGTGTAATACTGAAACATTTTTCCAAAAGCAAGACTATTTGTTATTACCGGTTCTAGTCAATATTGCACCAAAGGTCTCAAATCTAGACATGCAGTAAGCCAAGATGTAGGAATAAAAAGTATAAGGATTAGAAAGGAAATAATAAACAGTTATTTACATAAGCATGATTGTATATGTGAACAATAAGGAAGAATTTACAGATACACTATTAGCATTCATATATAAATTTGGCAAGCTCAATGGATAAAAGGTAAATTGCCAGAAATCTATTAGACTCCTAAATAAGAACAACAGCAAAATTAATGACAAAATATAAAAAATACATGAAAAATTTAGGAATAAATGTATCATATGATTTACAAGAATAGAACTAACAGAAAAACATACCATGTTCACATATTGGAAGACATTATTATAAAGATCTTATATCAGCCTGGATACAATCAGGAGAAAGAAACCACACAGCAGGATCTGGGAAAGTTTGATTTAGAGAACTATTTACAGTAACAGCATACCGTAGTGATGAGGGTTTACCTAAAAGCAAAAAACTAAAACTACAGGAGACAGCAGATGTCAGGATGTCAGGAATAATCTTACCCTTAGGGTGAAATAGGACACACAGAAAGATGTCCCAGGTGGTGTACCAGCAAGACCTGGTTATGACCTTGGCTCACTAAATGGAAAAGTGCCTGTGGTGCAGAAGGGAAAATGGCTGGAAATTCACCCCGTCGGGTGCTAGGGAAAGCCTCTCAGAGAGGTGTCTCACTGGAGTCACCCGGCCGCAAAACCGCTCAAGGGGGAACAGTGGGGAACACGGCGGGCTGGTGGGGTTGCTGGCCGCCATGCACCAGAGGGGCCTGGCATTGAAATGGCTGTGCGTGCTCCTGGAGCTGGACCCTGAAGAAGCCCCACGTTTCAGAACTTGCAGATCCAGGAAGCAGAACCCTTCTCTTGCAACGTCTCTCCAGTGACCCCTACTGACAAAACTGAACTTGGAGCCAGCAGGCAAGGAAAACAAAACAAAACAAAACAAAAAAAACCCCAACACTTTAAAGGGACCGGTTCCATCTCAGCAACTCCGCAATAAAGGATAAATTTGGAACTAAGAGGCAATAAACTGATAACTGGAACAGAAAAACAGCAAAACTTGGGGACTCACTATTACAAAACTACTGTAAAACCATCATAAACATGACCATGTATTATTGATGAAAGAGAGACAAACTGACCGATCGAACGGAATAGAGTGCAGAGACGGACTCATAGTCACCTGATGAGTGACATACACACACTGCGGTACAGATCAGAAAATGGTGGTTTATTTAATACAAGGTTCTGACTTAACCGGATAACCTTACAGAAAAGAAATTAACTTCGATCCATACTCAAAAATTTCCAGATGGATAGCAAATCTGAATGTGAAAGGTAAAATAATCATACTTTTAGAAGGAAATTATAAGAGAATATTTCCAGGTTTCGGAGTAGAAGAAACATTCCTAAATAAGATGCACAAAGTGCTAACCATAAAATCTGATAAAGTGAAAAATATTAAAGTGAAGGATTTCTTATCAAACGACACATCACTAGGAATGAAAATATATCGCATAAATTTGGAGAGGAGATGATCAATGCTTACGTTCAACGGAGAACTCACCTCCAGAATATTTCAATACCACAACTCATACAGTGCTTTTCTATTGAAAAATGAGCACTTCCTGAACAGCCAGTAGGCATATGCAGAGATAATCGACTTCATCGGTCGTCAAGAGAATGAAAAGGTAAAACCACAATGAGATACTACTATTCACCTAAAACGAAAAGACCAACCACCTGTTAGCTAAAACGTGTCACAATGGCAATTCTGGTCGCGGAGCTAGAAATGGGTAGGACGACTTTAACCGCCCGCCAGCATCGGTGAAAGCTGAGCATAAGCATAGTAGATGACCCAGCAATTGTAGCATCTCTGCGTTCTCATCAGCATATTCATCAGAGGACAAGCACAAGAATGTTCCTAGCAATGCTGTTTATAATTTCCCAGGCCGAAAACTACTCAAATTCCCATTAACAATAAAACAAGTAGATTAGGGTATATGCACAAAATGGAATTCTGTACAGCATGAGAAAAAAAGAACCATATCAACAACACAATATACACACATGAATCCCACAGACATAACGTTAAGTGAAAGAAGCCAGATGGAAAAAGAATACATATTGTGTGATTTACCAAAGTTCAGGCATAATCAAAACCTCCTTGTGGTGTTAAGTACCAGAATAATGGCTGCCCTTGCAGGGGTCATGGTTAGAAGCAAGGACAAGGGGAGTACTCTGGGTGCTAGTAATATTCTTATTCTGAACCTGGGTGCAGTTACATAGTTGTGTTCAATTTGTGATGATTCATTGAGCTATATACACTGGTGATTTATATACTTTTCTCTATATGTTATGCGTCAAATTGTTTTGAAAAGAGAAAAGAAAAGCAAACAAAAACAGAAAAACATGATGACATGGAATTAGTGAATGAGGTACAATGAACTCACCATTTAAGTGAGCTAGGTCTATGATAAGACAAATCCGACTAGCTCTAGTTAGTCTTCATTTGGAATATTCTCCTGCCACAAGGGGGTTCTCTTGCTACACTCCTTTATTTATGATAGTACATATTTTCTAGAGTCTGTTGGTGTTCTAATGTGTTTTACCTGTTTATCTTTGAAGGGCTCAACATGGCACATGCTTTGCTGAAAATCTATAAATGTACAGAATACAATATACAGCATGAAGTTTCTCCACAATTACTCTAAAAATAGTCATCCAACAACTACTAGAACATGTTTCTCCAAATACTGTTATCTGATCACTAGAGAAATGCATCCGAATTTAATAACTAAACCTACTCTTCATCATTTCTAGCCTCTGTTCTTGCTCTGTTTCTTACCATCAAAATTCTCTGGTTTTAGACAGTGTAAACATCCATGAAGGCAACTGAAGTATTTTTATCGGCTTCATCCTGTCTCTGACTGCTCTTAAGTTGGCGGCTAGGTAACACCCACAGATGGCTTTTTCTCTGAGTGTTGTCATGTTCAAATCATTTATACAATCCACACAGTAGGACTCTGCTAATTCCTACACTAATCCTTATTTGCTTTGTTAAGTTTAGACAATTATTTCAGCCTATTACAATACTTTCATTCTGATTCAGTTATCAAACTAGATTTCACAAATCTTATGTTAGACACAAATCTACTGAATGCCTCAGATCTCATAATGTGTCTAGCATAAAGTAGTAACTCAATAACATTCATCCATTTGATGAAATAATATACTTAAGAACAGAGCAATTTGAATGCAAATAATTGTGAAGTGGATTTACATTTCTCTATCTTGTCCACATATATTTCAAAATATTTATCCTTTCTCTTTTTTTTTTTTTTTTCTTTTCTGAAATCTATACATCCCACGTCTGCAGCATGACCCAAGTCTTTGGATCTAGCAAACCTACTTCACGAAGAGAATTAGGACCTGTTTTTTGACTAATTTTTGATGGTACCTGATAATAATTGTGCTTCCTTTATAAGTTTGTTCATTTATTCATTCAATCATTCGTTCACCAAACATATAAGAAGTGCCTGCAAGGTGCTGGCACTTTCAGAAGTTAGGGATGGGGACCTTGAATATGACAAACATAGTTCCTACTTTTAAGAAGCCTTATTTTCAGCGGGATAAAAATGGAAAAGAAATAAGCATACAAATAAATTAGTAAGTTAATATATCACATTGCAATATGTTCTGATTAGCTAATAAAAGCAAACTTGGGACAGTAGAGAGTTACAGGGAGAAAAGATACTTTCGATAGGGTGGTCAGGGAAGATCGCTTTGAAAAAGGATCATTTGAGTTGCGATCTGACTTAGCCATATCGGAGAGTTTATTTTTAATTCCAAGTGCATTAGGGATCCCCTGAAGATTTCCACTGAAAGTTATTATCTGCTTGATGAATTAAAAGCAGTATTATGAATGCTGGGAAGAAGAAAATGGGTTGTGAGGGAAGGTGGCAAAATTGGGTTATTATCCAAGTGGTTATGATGCTTGGTATAGAGTGGTAATGGTCGGATAAAAATAAATGAGAAAAAAAAAAAGAGGAAAAAAAGGAAAAAAAAATAAATGAGAAGACAGGGAAAATAATTTGGAGGTAAAGCCAGGAGACCTTGCTGTTGGATTGTACACAGGACTGACAGAAGGAGTGGAAGAACAGCTCCGAAATGTCTGGCTTAAACAATGGACTGCATAGAGATGTCATTTTCTGAACCAAAAGGAAACTGAGGAAGATCGGATCTGGCGCCCAGATCCAAAGGTTCCATTCTGGTTGTACGGTAAGGCTAGATGGTGAAACATCCACATGGTGTTTCATGGCCGTTAGACGCGAGAGCACTGAGGGGCTCCTTAAGAGTGCTTGTCACGTGATCGTTTGTTCGGCCCCTTGCCTTCCCCTCCTCTCTCCATCTGCGAGCTGATTTTTGGAAATTCCAGTAGAAGGCACATCCCAGGTTTTATTTAATGTTCAGGGATTCATACCTCAACTCCTATAGCCTAACACGTCCCCAGAAAGCCATTACTTAAAACAGAGAGTATGGTTTAATCTACATAATATACTACATATTTATCTTATTCCCCTCCCCAGAAAGTAAAATGTGGCAGGAATCAGGAACCATTTCTTCTTGTCGGGAATCAGGAACTGAATTTTTTTTTTTTTTGGCCACTTTTGTATTACTTGAACCAATGCTGATATTTATATAAAACACATTAATTAAACAGAGATTATGTAAACAAAATGTTACCATTTTAAAAATACTTTAAGCCAGCTCAAAGACCAAAACTTTGACAATTTTTTATAAGCCAGGTAAAGCATTGTTTGCCTGACTTAAGTTTGTTTTCTCCAGTAACCTGATAGATCAATTCAATCCTAGCAGCCAAACCTGTTTGGCAAAATAGATGGAGATTGATCTAAGTAGAATCGGACACCTCCTAAGTAGTGGTCTCACCAAATGAATTTACCTCCTGATGTAAAGAAAACTACTTGTAAAAATTCGTGTTTAAATCTTAGTCAGAATGTAGAATAATGAGAAGTCTAGGAGAGAGGGGGAGGGAGTGACAGAGACAGACAGATGGACAGAGAGGGACAGGGAGAAAAGGAAAGAAACAGAATACAGAGAAATATATTGGTTTGTTCACAAATATTTAGGTCTGTTGGTAATTAAAGATTACATCTTAAAGGTGTTGGAAATAAAATCTTCAGATTTACAGTTTGTTCAGTAAAATATAAAAACACTAGTTACTTGGGGTGCCAGGGTGGCCTAGTCAGTTAAGCGTCTGCCTGCAGCTTAGGTCCTGATCTCCCGTGATCCCCAGGTCCTGGGATCGAGCCCTCAAGACAGAAGTGCTTCTTTTTCTCTCTCTCTCTCTCAAATAAATAAATGAAATCTTTTAAAAAATATTTAGTCAAAATAATAAAAGGGTATATTAATAATGACAGTGCCATGGGCAACAAACGTATTTTCTTAGCATGGAAATTTTCTACAAAATAACAATTATTAAAAGAATTATAAATAAAACTCTCTTTTCTTTTTATAAGGAGATCATAAATATATTTAGTTCTTGAAATTAAAGAAAAACATGCCAGATCCCACCATTCTTGCTCCCTGCAAGAATTCAAAAATTGAAAGATGGGATGCCTGGGTGACTCACTCGAGTAAGTGTATGATTCTTGGTTTCTGCTTCGGTCATGATCTCAGGGTCATGGGATCAAGTCCTGTGTCTGGCTCCTGGTTGAGTGTGGAGCCTGCTTCCGATTCTCTCTCTCCTTCTGCCCCTCCCCCCCTCCTCCCCTTCACCACTCCCCCGCCCACCCACTCATGCTCTCTCTTTCCCTAAAAAATAAAACAAAAAACAAAAAAACAAAAATGAAAATTAAAGAATGATAAAGAAAATATATGTATATAAGTAAAAGCTTCTCTTATCATTTGAAGTCTGATTTTCAATTCAGTGATAAATAGTGTGTTGTGGAAAATACCATGGTATATTGAAAATAATTCATTGCAGCTGGTAAGACCTGCACTGGAATCTTTGGTTCCATTTAGGTCCAATCAACAAATAATCCTATCTTGTATGTGTACTGCAGCAAATCATCAAAATTCTAGGTTATTAAACCTCCTGAAAATCTTCCAAGAAATTTGAATAAAATATTGAGAGAATTATATTGATTAAGGTTTCTTTTTGCTGTTCTAGAAAGTCAAATTTTAAAACACCTCTTCATTTGTATTATTCATAGTCCCTACTATCTTGCTTTAGATTCCAGTGTATCTATCTACACTATACCAATAATGGTCAAGATATAAAGAATTAACAACTGATAAGCAATGGCAGGGCTGGAGGATAGGATAGAAAATTTTAAAAACCATCTTCCGTTATCATTAATTTACCTGATCTTTATTGATCATACTGAGGAGAGAGTAGTATGCAGAATAAATATGATCCTTGTTCTCACAGAGCTTTCCATATAGTGCAGGACACAGACCCTGAAAAGTATTCACACAAATATCTGTAAGTTACAGAGAGTAGTCATAACAATTTCAATCTCGAACTTTTTTCCATCACTGAACAAAATTATTTTTTAAATGTTTGCATCAAGATAGTCTCATAAGAGTAGGTTTGAATACAGCTGGATGGAAAATTTATAAGCCCAGATACAATGGGATGAGATCACACACACCTATGGACAGGGAGAGATGAGGAACCACATTCTTCTAATCACTGGATTGTTGGGACTTTAGACCACATACTAGCCAGTGGCTTTGGGGTATAACTTGGAAATTTGTTTTCTGGTGTTCTCTCAAATATTTGGCACTTAAAAAATATGTGCAGTAAGAACATTGCATCTTTTGCTTTCAATCTCTTTAGGTTTCTCAAATTCTAGTCACTAAGGTTATTCCTGACTCACCATACAATCCTATATCTATGATTAATTAAGTATAATCTGACAGAATTTATTCTGGAAAATACAATTTTGTGTGTAGGCCGTATATTTAATACTGTATAAACATTATGTTTATTTTTTCCAACCAACAGATAACTTACAATTTTTGAAAGCTTGAGATCTTTATAATTCTATTTTTTTAAGATTTTATTTATTTATTTATTTGACAGAGAGAGATCACAAGGAGGTAGAGAGGCAGGCAGAGAGAGAAGGGGAAGCAGGCTCCCTGCTGAGCAGAGAGCCCAATGCGGGCCTCGATCCCAGGACCCTGAGATCATGACCTGAGCCGAAAGCAGAGGCTTTAACCCACTGAGCCACCCAGGCACCCTCTTTATAATTCTATTTTACAGGCGGTTATACTCTCCAGTTTCTTAATATCTTTGCTAATATATATTAAATGTGTTTGAGTATATTTGACATGACTTCATTTAAAATGTCAAAATATCTAGAACCTAACTTTTGTATAAATTCCACAGCTCTTACTATTATTTTTTAAAATATGTATATTATCCTTTTTTGCCTCTTATGTAAAGTAACTAACCTTTGTGAGGATCATTCAATTCACTAACTTTCAGAATGGTTTCCATGTCATTACTTGTCTCACATTTAGAGATACTGCTCTCATGATTTCATAAATGTTTGGTGTCACTTTAAATCATTGGTTAGAATCTAGGAAGAATGTTTAAGGAAGTGTGTGTGTGTGTGTGTGTGTGTGTGTGTGTGTGTGTGTGTGTGTGTGTGTGTCCACGTGTGTGCTTTTGGTTTTTTGCAAAATACAGAGTTTTACTCAAGTTATTTCAGTTAGTGAGGATCGAGTTGGTTGACTGCACAGGGAAATAAGAGAAGGAGGAATCATAGGCACTGGTTAGTTGTCAAGAGAATTTAAGACAAGACAAGCACCCTGACCTTATAGGAAGAAAAGGTATCACAGTGCTGTTGGCCCTCGCAGCACCAGGGCAGCTTTAAAAATCTGGTCCACTTGTCATCCTACCACAGTAGGAGTCCCTGCATCCCATTCCAGTCTCTGCCACCAACGTGCTCAGCTATGTCCATTTCACCTCTAGCTACCAATCTCAGGTTTCAAGATATACTACAAAGGTACAGTAATCAAAATGGAATAGAACTGGCACAAAAATAGACACATAGATCAGTGGAGCAAGAAAGCCTAGAAATAAACCCATGCTTATATGGTCAGTTAACCTACAACAAAGGAGGCAAGAATATCAAATGGGAAAAATACAGTCCCTTCAATCAATGATGTTGGGAAAACTGTCAGCATCATGCAAAAGAATGAAACTAGATCACTCTCTTACACAATACACAAAAATAAGCCCAAAATGGATTAAAGACCTAAATGTGAGACCTGAAGCCATAAAACTCCTGAAAGGAAACATAGGCAATAATCTCTTGAACATCAGTCTTAGTAATATTTTCCTGGATATGTCTCTTCAGACAAGGGAAACAAAAACAAAAATAAACTATTAGGACTACATCAAACTAAAATTAAGCTTTTTGCACACTGAAGGAACCATCAACAAAACAAAAGGTGACCTGTTGAATGGGAGAACGTATCTGCAAATGATTTATCCAATAAAGAGTTATATCCAAAATATACAAAGAATTTATACAAGTCAACATCAAAAGCACAAATAATCTGATTAGGGTAGAGGACATGAATAGTCATTTCTCCAAAGAAGACATACAGATGATCAACAGACACATGAAATGATGCTCAACAGGGAGATGCAAATCAAAACCATGATGACACATCACCTCACACCAGTCAAAATGGCTAGTATCAAAAAGACAAGAAATAACAAATATTGGCAAGGATATAGAGGAAAAAGAAACCTCATACACTGTTGGTGAGAATGTAAATTGTTGCAGCCACCATGGAAAACCATATGGAGGTTCCTCAAAAAATGGAAAGAAAAAAAAAACCCCAAATGATCCAATAATTTCATTCTTGAGTATTTACCCAAAGAAAATGAAAACACCAATTTGAAAAGATAGATGCACCCTATGTTTATTGCAGCATTATTTACAATAACTAAGATATGGAAGTAGCCTAAGTATCCATCAATAGATGAACAGATAAAGAAGATGTGGTATACAGACCCAATGGGATATTACTTAGCCATAAAAAAGAATGAGATCTTGCCATTCATGACATGGATGGACCTAGAGAGTATTATGCTAAGTGAAATAAGTCAGACAGAGAAAGATAAATACCATATGATTATACTAATATGTGGAATCAAAAATACAAAGCAAGTGATCAAACAGATACAGACTCATAAATACAGAAAACAACCTGGTGGCTGTCAGACGGATAAAGAGCAAGGAATGGGTGAAATAGGTGAAGGGGCTTAAGAGGTACAAACTTCCAGTTATAAAATAAATGAATAAGTCACAGAGATGAAAAGTACAGCATAGAGAATATAGTCAATAATACTGTAATAACAGATTGTAACAACACTTATCGTGTAGAACATTCTGCAATGTACAGAATTGTCAAATCACTGAGTTGTACACCTGAAACTAATATAACATTGCATGTCAATTACTTCAACAATAAAAAAAAATTTTTTTAAAGGAACTAAGTACAAATTCTTTTGTGCTTAAAACTGCCAGGTGCTATTCAGTTAATAATACCTGACATAAGTTTCAAATTCTCTGTGCTTTCTATTCTTATAAAAGTAATATTGGCCCTTTGGTTGCCATGAGCTTAATGATTAATATGTAGTTTTAATACAAGGCTTTTAAAATTAGGAGATATTGAAAGAGTTTAACAAATATTTGTTTCAAGGGAAGGAAGAATCAGTACTTCCCATGAAGATGATATAATGTTTCAATTTACACAGCCTTATTAGCACAGGAAAATTAAGCACCTGTTTTGAAGAACACAGAGTTCAGAGATCAGGATCCAACAGATGTTGTTTCTATTGATGTACAAAGAGCCTGCTCATTTCCTAATGCTCTGTTTCCCTACCATGCTTTTATGCCTGATGACGTCATTGGAAATACGAAGAAGTTAAAATTTGTCTTTCATTATTTATGGCCTTAGGAAAGCTGAGAACAAATGAAGCATGGACTTCACACTGAGATCATTTATTTTAACCCAAATTTCCAGCTCAGACCCCTGAGGCATAATGCATTTAGGGGAAGCTGTAAGACCAAATAAATTTATGGTCATGCTTCGGTACCTTACCAGAACAAGTGTATATTTTGGTGTTTACAAAGACACTCCAAATGATCTCCACCTTAGGAACTAGCAAACTGCTTCAAGGAAACTTAAAAGAGTTTTGCAAACATTATATGGCTTATATGAACAACATTCTATGAAAGATGAGATTAGAGACAGATGATAAATAAATTATCATATAGGTAAATAGAGATATAGTATACAAAATTATTATTACAGAGAATGACTGGAGACAAAACAGTTAAAAAATAGATCGATGTTTTGACCAAAGTAAACAGTGTCTAGATTCTGAAGTCTAATTCAGTCTGTGCCATTATAAAAGTCTAGTTAAATACTGCTCTCATTTTTAGCTTAAAATAATTGCTTTCAATAACAGTTTTCCAAACTGTTTTCCACAGTGACCTCACCATTTTACATTACCATCAGCAATGCACAAGGCCTCCAATATCTTTGTATCCTCACCAATATTTGTTATTTCCTGTTTTATTATTACCATTATTGCCACCTTAGTGGATGTGAATGATATCTCATTGTGGTTCGACAGGGTTTCAATTACTATAATTTTGTAATATGTTTAATATCTGCCTTAGGAAGTATCTCTTCCAGTTTTTCTTTGGAAACTATTTTTGCTTATTTTTCTGAATGGACTTTATAATAATCCTTTTGGGTTCTAAAAAAAAGGCAATTTTCATTGGTATTGTGCTAATTTTACCAGTTAATTTAGGGACAATTTCATCTTTATAATTTTCATATATTCTTTTATATCTCTTAATAAGACTCTGTGTTTTTTATTTAGATCCTGCACGTTTTTGTTACGTTTTTTCCCTAGATACTTGATAATAACCAGTTTGGCTATCATACAGAAAAGCCAGCTATTGGCATTGTAATTTTATTTTGTAACTGGTAATCTAAAGGCTGAATCCAGACTAAAATCAAGATATTTTATTTCGATTTTTTTTTTCATTTCAAAAACTTTAATAAGCAATGTTTCTAACTTCTTTTGAAAAATTAAGAGATCTGGCCTTTTCCCACCAGTTACCAATTGGCTGCAGTTAAGTTGCTCTGTCTCTTTTTCATAGAGAATACCTTTTCCAAGTTACTTTCATCTCCACTATTCCTTTTGTTGAAAAACTAAGGCTGGGTGTGGTGCATAAACAATGAATCTTGGATCACTGAAAAAATAAAGTAAAAAAAGAAAAGAAAAGAAAAACTAAGGCTGAGAAAGAAGAGACAAACACGACTGTTCTTGTTGGAAGGCTGGCGTATTTATCCACAGTAGTTGGGGGCTGCACCTAGGGAAACTTTCGTCCTACCCTCACGGCCCAACTCTAAGGAGAATCCCAGGGTCCCAGGGCTTTGGATAAAACCTTGACGTAGAAAAGCTAAGGGATACAGGTGGTGCTTGAAGTGGGAAACAAGGGAGTATCCACCAGATTACAGCCAAAATCGAAGGTGGGCCGAGAGGAACCAATGCCACCAATGGCATTCCTCAAGACATTGCTTTGCCAAAAGTGGGAAAATAAAGATAAAAACCAAATAGAATGCATATTTGAATAAAGCATCTCTGTGTCAAAAAAGATACAACTTAAGACTCCGTTATGAAATAAACCATAATGACAGCTACGACAGTGTACAAAATACAAAATACAGGTACAAAAATATTCAAGTTATAAAAGTTAGTGTACCAGGAAAAAGACTGAAATTTCCACTGTTTTTTAAATGCAAATAAAATATGTGATATTGCTATAAAATAGGGTGATGAATTAAGTGAAATGTTGTCCCAGCATCGGAATCTTTTAACAGGCAGTAAATTTGTTTTAAAAAGTTCCAGAGAGCGCAGCAGAAATTGGGTGCCCTGAATGAAGACAAACATTCATCAAGTTAGTCCTCTTGGAAACACTGGCGTTCAGATTATTGAAGGCAAGGAGGATAAATCAGAAAGCACCCTTAATTTCAAATTAAAAAATAGTAAATCATTTATGTCTTCTAATGCAGTTAATGAGTGGTCAGTTATAAATCAGAGCACCTGGTGACCTATAGCTATTTGTGGTGTCGATGTGTGTTTTGATATGACTACAGGCATTTAGGGCATACTGTTCAAGACAATGAAAATATACAAAGTAGTTTTATAGGTTTATTTTTGTGCTGAGAAAATTCTGAACATCTCAGTGTAGTCTGCTCAAAAGTAGTACAAATGATTACGAATGATGTTCCTACAATGGTTGGGGTTAACACTGAGCTAGTTAGAATATAAAATAGAGAACAATTATACACCAATATGCGCTAGGCATTTTACCAAGAAACACATGTGTCCATATGTGTGTATACACATATTTGTATCTATTCAATTTATATTTATTCAATGTATACAACACCATGAGGTAGTTACCATTATTACTCAATTTCACAGACAGGAAAGTAAGGCCCTTTTTTCCTGATTACCTAAATTGTAGAACTTGGGTCCCATCTAGTCATTGTCTTCTCCAGACCTCCATTTTTCTCCATGACCTTAACTACTAATATATTTGTCTTTGTTCATTCTACAAGTATTTATTAAACATACCATACACTTCATTCATTCCACAAGTCTTTATTAAAATACCATACACTTAACCTTTGATTTATTATATGATCCCAATTGCTTACAAATTCTGTTTACCATTCTTTCAGTCATGGTGGGATTATTTTGATCTGATGTAATGACTCTGACTTTGTCTCAAAGACTACCTTTTATTTACCTCTGTCTCTTTTCTGGAATTCACCCTTTTTGTCATTCTATCTAATCTATACACTTTGTCCATCTTGATTGCATGCCAGTCTAGACCATTCTTTTTCATCCTGAGTCAATTAATGCTATCATGGAAAGCGTATGAGTTCAGGTCCTGACCTTACCATTTATAATCTGTGTAGTTTGGCAGGCTCAGTGACTTCATGTTTATAATGTAGCTTTTACTCCTGGAGGTGATTAATTCTTTTCCATCTTTCGTTGCTCTAATCTATGCCCCGGCAGGCTGGCATCTATGGTCTGCATCCATAGACCCCCGGGTAGTGTGACCTAACAATAGAAGATCAGAGGGCAGGAAAAGAGAGAAACTGGGGATATTTCTTCCCTATCCCACCTCCATTGGTATTAGGAAGTTCAGGTAGTGGCTGAAACTCTCAGAACTTCAACTTCTGCTAGTTGTACCTTCTTTTATGGCTCTGGCTCTCCTTGGACTCTGGGGACATTCCCTTTTCCCTTTTAGCCTCCTCAACTCATAACCATTTGCCACTGTTGCTGGGCCGCCAGCCCCCTCAGCATCACTCATTTGTTCCCTTAACCCTGTGCCCACCCTTGTTAAAGTCTTTTCAGTAGAATTGCCTAGGGGAATTCTATTTTCCATCAAGACTCTCACTGATACAGGAAGATTAAGTATAATGAAAGCATGTACCACATAGCTTTTAGTAACAGCTTATCATGGAAAGCTATTATATCACCTTTCCAAAGTTTTCGGTAGAGCCAAATATTTATCCAGAAGTAGGCTTTGAAACTCACTCTCTTCTTGCAGATTTGAAATACACTTGCTATACCAAAAGCATTTAGATGCAGCCCTAATATTTCATGGTAGTTAGCAGTTTTTAATACACACTTTTAAAGTGACATCTAGGTAGGCCACTTTAATGGGACTATCTATACACATCACTTTAGCACTGAGATAAATATTATTTACAAAAGCTTTTAGGATAAGAAAAAAGGTTAGATGTCTTTTATTCTACTGGAATATAAAAATTCGAATGGTATTTATTAGAATATTAGTTGTGAAACAAGCAAAAGTTAAATAAACACATCCTCCAAATATTTACTGTGGATTCCCAGGGGTTGAGTGCCCTAAATTATACAGTCTTACAAGTCTTAAGAAGGTCAGTTAGTTGAACAAGCTGTGCATGACCTCTGGTTAATAATAATCCCATTTAACCATCCAGTACTTCTAACATACAAAACTGAAAATCACTTCCCATGCGTTCTAACTTACCATATCCCATTTTACTTCTTTCTCTCACTCTACGGCTTACCCTGCTCCTCATTCGTCCCCAGCACACACTTGTGCATTAGTGTGTGTGCAAACATACACAGTGACTATTTAGAAGACGCTACCCAACACAGACTAGCTGGGTAGTAAGAATCGGTAAAGCTGTTGAGTGCCAGGATGACTGGGTGGCTCAGTCGGTTAAGTGTCAGACTCTTGATTTTGGCTCAGGTCATGATCTGAGGGTTTTGGGATCAAGACCACGTTGGGCTCTGTGCTCAGCGGGGAGTCTGCTTGAGATTTCTCTCCCTCTGCCCCTCCCCCAATTCACTCTCTCTCTCTCAAAATAAACACATAAATCTTAAAAAAGAAGAAGCTATTGAGAGCCACAAGATCTTTTTTTTAAAACTGCTTGTATTAACTTTGTGACTATACCAAGCACGATCTTTTTGAATGAACCCATGAATATGCAAATATTTACAAAGTACCTACTGTGTTTGGGCACATTCAACGCCACACATGTAGTTTTGTTTTAGTTTCACAAAAATCCGAAGTGGCAAGAAGTAGTCTATCTACCTCACAGATAAAGAGATTAGCTCACAGAAGTCAGTGTAATACATGTCTGGTGCCCATCAATCTGTTCGACTTCTGCAGCACGAATGGATTGAGCTCTATGCCCAGATGTTCAGAACTTTACAGAGGAATATTTGTGATAAAACTATACTTGCCTAGAATTGAGGCTACATGGTCAAGTCTAAATTCTCCCCCTGCTGCTATTTCTCTACAAAAGTGCTACCTTTTGTCCAATAATCACTTCTCGATGGAATTGGTTCAAGGTCATGGCTTATTAACCACAGGCTGCCTCTATTGCTGACTCTTTCCAGCTGAATTCACTGTGAGTTTGTATTCCTCTAACTAGATATGTTAGTGCCATCATGTATACTAAGGTAAGAATAAATTATGTTTTAGGTTAAATTCTGGCCAAAATATTGAAACACTTCCAGCAATATCAATTAGATGATTGTAGTCTGACATGATTTTCTGTTTAAATAACAAGTTTATAAACAAAATAACTTTGAACTCAAGCAAAATACAGCTTTTCAGTGGCTGTCAGGCCTGTTTCTATGAAATGTAACTTACATCCATTCATTCAGCAAATATTCCTGAACTCCTTCTAAGGGTGTGCTGTGCTTCTGGCTGCCAGGGATACAACAGAACAAAATTCCTGTTCTAATGGGACTGATGTGGAAAAAGCAAACATACTAATAAACAAGACGGCAGAGGAATAAGTTCCATGGCAGTACTAAACAAGATGTCTGACCGCATGGAGGCACAAGAGTGGGTGGACAACAGTATTTCAGTCAGACCGATCAAGGAAGGCCTGTCTGAGAAGGGGGCATTTAATCAGAGATCTGATTAAGAAAACTGAACCAACCGTCACTTACAGATCTGGGAAACGGTCCTTCCAGGAGAGAGCCAAGCCACTGGAGCTAACAAGTCTGGCTTGTTTAAGGGACAGAAAAAGGCCAATGCAGCTCAACATGGTGACCTGAGGTCAGAGGATACATCAGGGGGCCTTGTTAGGACTGTAATTATTCTTTTAAAAGGAGTATTTTCACATATTTTTGGATTTGTGGCCATGTTCTGGAAGGTTTGCAATATGGGAATTCTAACTATTGAGCAATAGAAAATTACCGATCTAGTTACTTGCAGAATGGTTTTTTCGTTTGCTTGTTATTTATTTATTTATTTGAGAGGGAGAGAAAGAGAGAGAGAGAGAGAGCACAAGCGGCGGGGGGTGGCAGGCAGGGGGAGAGGGAGAAGCAGGCTGAGCCGGGAGCCTGACATGGGATTTGATTCCAGGACCCTGGGATCATGACCTGAACCAAAGGCAGATGCTTAACCAACTGAGGCACGCAGGCACCCATACCCGTGGTATGCTATTCATGATAAGCACACTATGTGATACACATGATCTATTTATATTTTTCTTGGTGAGAAAACAACCTCTTGGTGAGATCTCATTTTTACCCACACATAAAATGTTGATTCATCCATGTCCTCCATTGTTTCAACTTTCTGAAGAGTTAATCTTGATTTCCTCCTCAGGGGAAAATATCTTTTGTAACTCTGAAGTGACTTATACTCCCAAAGGCAACAAGAGGGTTACCAGGAGTGTCACTGATCGGAGCCAAAACGGAGCACACTAGTGTAACATTCCCTAAAACATCCCATTACATGCAAATACCATGTGCTTGACATTCTTGCAGAAAAAATGAGAAGCCAGTGTGCTCCAACTTCCTCCAATGACATTATTATGGATTGTTCCCTGAGGAAAGCATTCACAATTTGCTCTGTGAAGGCTAGAATCTTTGTTTTTTGTTTTTTGCTTTTTGAGCAATAAACCCCCAGTACCTAAAGCAGTGCCTTACCACAGAATGGGTGCATAATAAATATTTGATGAATGAATGAAAGTTGACAGGGTACTCTGCTACAAGGGGTTATTTATATTCAGATTAGATTAGTTATTTGTATACAAATTAGAGAGAAATTCCCATTCAAGATTTTAACACGAACCGAAAAAAAATGTTTATGATTGACATATCTCTGTATCTCTCTCTGCGCTGCATTTGAATTGCTAAGTTTTGCTAATCAGTCTTGGTATGACAATTCCAAAATGCCTATTTGTTTTGAATGTGCACTGAGAATAGAGAGCCATGCTGAGCTAGCAGCACTAAAGCGATCTGCAGGAAAAGAAAACTCAGTTTCTCCAGATGATTCCAGAGGAAAGTTTCTGTAAGTGTTGAAACTCAAACTTTATACCGGAGTTCTTAATGCATAATGAATCATTGAAAAGCAATTTGAAGCTGGAATGGTTTGCACAGAATGATTTATTGTGAGACTCAAGTTATTATCATTTGCTCTTCTTGCAAAGGATGCATTGATGTTTTAACAGCCACAAGAACACAGTTGCTGATTTGTCAACAGCTCTCCGATCTCCCCAACTGCTGAACAGGAACAATAGAACACGGGGTGACAGGCACGACTTCTGCAGCCACACTACCTCCCTACCAACTGTAGAAACTTGTATGAGGCTCTCCGTGCCTCGGTGTATTGATCTCTAAAAATGTAAATAATAGTACACATTGCTCTTACCTATTGGGAGTCTACACTGAAATGTCATTTTCTTTTATCAGGACCCAATTTACAGAAAACTTCCTGTTTTTAAATTTTGGATTGAAACAACTCATAAAATCATCCTAGTGTTTTATATACTTGAAATAATTCTTTCTTTGCTAATGAATTGAAACTGCTTCATTTGTTAGTACTTTGTTCATAAAAAGCTTCAGTTAATCTGAATATTAATTCTGGTAAATGACTACTACAAAAATATCCCCCTGAATCTCAATGGTTAAACCAAGAGAAGTTTCTTCTTGGCTCATGTAACGGTCCAATACATAGTAGCAGAGGGCTGGAGAGAGAGTGTCCCTCCACTAAGCAGTCTTGCAGGCACCCAAGCTGACAACACACCATCTTCAACACATGGCTTCTAAGGTTGCCCTTGGTAATGGGGACTCCCAGCACTTTCGGAAGAAAGACATATAGGATTATGCGAGAGGTTTTAGGAGCCAGCCCTGGAAGAGTATACATAGCTTCCAGCTACATTTCATTTATTCCATTGGCCAGAACGTAGTTTCCACTCCACATGGTTGAAAAATCTAGTCTTCCCCTAATGGCCAGGACAAAATGAATAAATGTAGCAAACACGTAGCATTGTTATTACCATGGTGTCTTTCCAGGGCCTCTACTATCTTGCTCTGATGTTATGATCTATATCTTGACATGACTGTGAAGAAACCTGGCTGGGGGAAGTTGCTACCGTCACTTTCTCAGTAGCATCTCAAAATGTAAAAAGCTCATGTTACTCTGTCAACAGGAAGAATAAATAGTGTTTAATATATGGTCAGTAAAAAAGTCGAGGAGGAAAACAAATACAGCAAAAATCTTCAAGTGAAAACTAAAGTTTACGAACTACTAGAAGTAGTACAATCCATGAGCTGGTACTGCAGCATTTTTGGCTAGTACATTTTTTCCAACATGAAAGATACTTAAGACCTTCACATGAAAATAAAAATGAACCTAGGGCACCTGGGTGGCTGGCTCAGTCAGTTAAGTGTCTGCCTTCAGCTCAGGTCATGATCTCAGGGTCCCGGGATGGAGCCCCACAGAGGGCTCTTTGCTTGGCAGGAGGTCTCCTTGTCCCTCTCCCTCTTCCTTTGTGTGAGCTCCCTCTCTCTCTCTCTCTCTCTCTCTCTCTCTCTCTCTCTCTCTCTCTCCATCTAAAATAAATAAATAAGATCTTTAAAATATTAAAAAATTAAAATGACCCCTATGTGTGTATACCACCCTCGTTTCCTTTGTTTTTCCTGTTTTATCTTCAATACATAGAAAAGCACTAAAAATAGAATTTTTTTTTTTTTTAAAGATTTTATTTATTTATTTCACAGAGGGAGAGAGATCACAAGGAGGCAGAGAGGCAGGCAGAGAGAGAGAGAGGGGGAAGCAGGCTCCCCGCTGAGCAGGGAGCCCGATGCGGGCCTCGATCCCAGGACCCTGAGATCATGACCTGAGCCGAAGGCAGAGGCTTTAACCCACTGAGCCACCCAGGCGCCCTAAAAATAGAATTTTAAATTGCATGTTTTTTTCTAGAATATCAGTGAAAAGAAGCTATGTGATTTTAATTAGATTTTAGATTTTTTGCCCAGTAAGCCTCCATGTTCAAAATTATTAAGAATTTCAAAACTGTGTCAACAGAGCATAAGCCAAGCACAGATCTTCTGAGGGCAGGGGCCTGTCTAACACCCATAAAGTCAGCCCTGCATCCATGTCTCTTTTTTCACCCATGCCACACCACACAGTCTTCTTTACTGTCGCTTTACAGTAATTACATCAGCAAGTCTTAAATTCACATCATGTGAGTCCTTCAACTTTGATCTTGTTCTTCAGAACTGTTTTGGCCATTCTAATTCCTTCACCTTTCTGTGTAATTTTAAAATCAGTTTGTCAATTTCTATAAAATGGCTGGCTAGGATTTTGATTAGTATTACATTGAATCTATAGAGCAAATCGGGACGAATTGACATCTTAATAATATTGAGTCTCCAACCCATGGACACATACCTCTCCATTAATTTAAATCTTCTTTCACTCATTTCATTAATGTTTGTAGTTTCCAGCATACAGATTGTGTTCATGTTTTGTTAACTTTCTACCTAAAGGTTGTTGGTACAATTATGAATAGCATATTCTTTTTTTTTCTATGTGGAAGGCATTTTCTTTCTTTTTTTATTAATTTAAATTCTTTTTTATTTCAAATTCTAATTGTTCATTGCCAGTATATAGAAATATTATTGACTTTTGTGTATACATTTTATATTCTGTGACCCTGCTAAATTCACCTGCTGCTTTGAAGGATTTTTTGGTAAACTCTTTGGGATTTTCTATGTAGACATTCACATCACCTGAAAATAAAGATAATTTCTTTCTTTACAATTTTCCATTAATACGTCCAACTATACTCCCCAGGTGTTTAACTCCGTAGGATTCTCCCACATTATTGAAATAAAGATTGTGTCCAATATATTGTCATTCAGAACTTTAATCCATATGATTATGCTCTTCTTAAGGAAACTAGTGATGATATTAAAGCAGATTAAACTTAAACAGCTGCATCTTTGCAATACCGGCAAGCTCTATTTTAATATAGCACTAGTCTTCTTTATTTTGTTTATATTTGTACATTAGTCAGTAAATTTTAATGTCTTTCTTCATATCCAAATTTTAATTTAATTAAATTTTTTAAATCATAAGGTTAGCTTCCAACTAGACATTCAAATTGTCCATGTAAATCTTTATTTTGGGGGCGCCTGGGTGGCTCAGTCATTGAGTGTCTGCCTTCAGCTCAGGTCATGATCCCAAAGTCCTGGGATTGAGCTCCACATCAAGCCCTGCATCGGGCTCCCTCCTCTGCGGGAAAGCCTGCTTCTCCCTCTCCCTCTCCCCCTGCTGGTGTTCCCTCTCTCACTGTATCTCTCTCTGTCAAATAAATAAATAAAATTTTAAATAAATTAATTAATTAATCTTTATTTTGTTTGAAGAAACCAGATAGCTTCCTAATAACTGCCATAATTCCCTATAGGAACCCCTAGCTTTATCTTCTAATTGAATGGTATGGGATTTTTCCACCTCTTTTTTTGTGGTTGTTAATATAAGTTTACATAAACCCAGTCATCCATATCTCCAGGTGAGTTATCATTTTAATGGATAAATAATAAGAGAAGTGATTGATTACTTTCAGGTTGACCTGATGACCAATTCACTAAGTAGTTGGTTATCAATTCTTCCCAGACCTGGCCTCCCAGACCTGGCCTCCCTGAAGTTGTCTAAGAATAAAAGCACACTACTTAGATTATGCTATAGGAATAAGTTCTAGAGAATGGGAGATCAATGTCTGCTAAAATCTCAAGTTTGTAGATTACTGTCAAATAAAAAAAGGTAAGTGAGTCAATGCCCTAGCTGAGTAAACTAATGTAAAACAAAGGAAAATCAAAATGTTCAACACTATTCAATGCATGGTATTGCATCAATATATGAAGAAAGCTTTACAGTACAAAGAACGCGGCTTCTGGTTGTCAGAAAATTATAAATATAGTGGAGATCATAAATGCACTGGAAAATCCTTCATGTCCTCTCAACCAATGGGGAGTTGAGAGGATGAGTTTAATTCTCATCTATCTTCTATTCAATTCCCTGGCTCAGTCATTAGTTACTCAGCAGTTTCTGGTCAAGCCATTTCAAACGGTATCTGACGCTAATGTTTTGTCCAATAGCTTGCATCATTTGCAAGAGATGCTCTGAATTGATGTTGCTGTTCTTTTGCTGCCAAAAATATAAACAAAGATTGTAATAAAGGGACACAAACAAGCCAAAACATGATATGCTCCTTGAAAAAGAGTAATCAAGTTGAATACTTTTTTAACTTGGCAATTAATTATGAGACTCATTTCTAATATTTAGAAAAACATTTTGCAATTTTATATTAACATATGATCACTTCCTCTGATCACCTCTTCTCCCATCTGCAATTTAATGTTAATCCATACCTCTCATTTAGGAAAAACAAAGCAAAACAAATCTCTCTTACAGGTAATAGTCACCATTTTTTCTATCCAAATTCAAGTCTTGTTCATGATGTCCATCTTTCAGAAATCTCAATTTCTAGCCTTATCATCTTCTGCTCCAAAATTCTCGAGAGTCAGGTAATCTATGTATCTTTTGTACAATATTAATAAAAGTGGAAATTTTGTTGTCATTTGTAAGATAGGATTTGTCACCACATATTTGGCTGCTGATTAAAATTATCCAGAATAAAAGAATGATTGAGGTGGGGAGGCAACTTTATACATTTCTCATTCTTTACTGTGCTCAGTAAATATTTAGTGAATGAGTGAAATCTAGCTTTAAAAAAATGTTTAACATGCAAGAAAGTATTAGAAATCAGTTAGTCTCTCCTCCCCAAAATTGGATAACAAGTAAGTCAGCTTTGTAGGAAATAAACTTGAGCCCCTGCATAAAACTTAGACCTTCAGAAGAGAGAAAAAAAAATCTGTGGGAGGGGGGAAAAATCCACATGGCAAAAGGAGTCAACAAGAAAACACGTGTGGCTCCCCTGTAGCTCCAGGTGGGAAAAATAAATGCCATCTGTAGTGTACTCCAGCAACGGCAGGTGTAGAAGACCTTAGTGTGTTCAAGGAACAAAGAGGCTGACATGGATATAGTGAAGTGTGGGTAAAGAGATAATTTCAGCCCTTGCAGACCCTCATGGTCCATGATCAGGACTTTTACTAAAGGGAATGATGAGAAGCCATTGTAAGATCTTGAGAAAAGTAGAAGTTCCACCTGCTATATGAAGAATAGATTGGAAGGGGATAAAGGTGGAAACATGAGAACATTTGGGTGGTCTAGCATAATAATCCAGGAAAGATTGATGGGAACACAACGAGTTAGACTATGTTGGTAGTAGACTTGGTGAGAAATGGTCAAAATATGAATTAATATATTTTAATAAGCATTTCCTTTTGAAATAATTATAGATTAAAAATTTTTTCAAAATAGTACAGAAAATCCCCATACCTAGTTTTCCTTAATATTAACATCTTAAGTGACTTTGGTACATTTGTCAAAACTATGAAACCATATTAGTAAATTGGTAAATTATGAGCACACTGCAGACTTTATTTGGATTTTACTAGTTTTCCCACTTTTTCCTTTGCCAGCTTCCAATCCAGGATACCACATTGCATTTAATCTTTTCTGACCTGTGACAATTTCTTAGTCTTCCCTTGTTTTTCACAGCCTTCATATTTTTGAGAAGCACTGGTCAGGTAATTTTGTAGAAGGTTCCACAACTTGAGTTTGTTTGATGTTTTACTCATGATTAGACTGGGGCTATGGGACATCAGGGTAGATGCCACAGAGGGGAAGTTGGAGTGTCCTTCACATCACATCACAGCACTGAGTGCCAGCTAACACTATTTTTTGCAACTTTCCTCTATGAAATTATATCAAAATAAAAAGGTAAAAGAAAAAATGCATTGAAACTTTCTTTTAATCTTATTTTACTCATGTGAACTTAAATGTGTGTTCATGCTTTCTATTTCTGTTCCTTCTATTTCTGTTTCGATGCTTTATATTTCTATTCTGGACACTTATTCTGTAGTCACTAAAATATTCTGACATATCCATTATTCTTCATGACGCACAGCTATGTCTCTGATTATTTAGTGTCCTATAGGTCTAACTTAGTTGTTTTCTTACTGGTGAGTCGTAGAGCCTAGATCAACATTAAGCATTTGACACATTTTATGACCTTTATTCTCAGTTTTATTTAAAGGTGGCATAGATCATTGACCAAGGTGGGTCAGGATAGAGTTCATCTTTGGGATACAGCTTCGCTGGGATCCTCTGCTACGAAGCAAATTCCCCTGAGCCAAAAGGGACATAATCACGCAAATCCAGAATACAGCGTTAATGGTTCAGTTCTATATTAGAAAGCCAGTAATTTCCCAGGTCCAGGACAACAAATGAAACACAAAACAAAGGAGAAGGAAGAGAGAGAAATGAAGAGAGGGAGAAAAGAGGAAGCTTAAAAGACTCATCCCTGAACGTCAGGAAAATAATAGTGAAAAGGTGAGGGGCCTGCACAGGTAGTCCCTAAGGACAAGGCTCACTTGACCGAGAGAGCGAATGGCCAGAGGGCAAGAGTGCCACCCTGAGCACAGAGACCCCTGAGGCGGGCGCAGCCCCTCACCACCTGTGCGGTGCTTGGCTCACCAGCGGGTGCTTGGCTGCACTCTCTGTAGCTCCATCGCCTTACCTATGAAATGAGAGCATCAATTATTCCAGTATTTCATCATATTTAAGGAGCATAAGTCTTTCTTTTAAGCTGAAAATATCTTTTATATACTCGACGACCAGGAAAATAAACAGCAAAAAGTTAATAATAAGAAATAATAATTTTCAATGAATTATCTTATTAGCCATATGTCTAAAATCGGAAAAAAACATTTTTATATATAGAGGTATATTATGTACGCAGCTGACAGATAGAGTATGGATGTATTGTATGAATATAGATTTCTTCACACCTTCCCACAGCCTTCCCAGAAATCCGAAAGCAGCTCCCATGGCACAAACTATAAGACAGTCACTCCATACTTGTTCTGTGCTTTTTCAACCATCCTTTGGCTGGATGACTTCTCTCTGAAGTGAAATGAGATCATCCCAGGATAATAATAGAGTCGAATAATTTTTTTCAATAAATATTTTGGAAGTACACATTGCTATTATGATGATACACTATACTCAGAATAAATTAATCCAAAGTCTTCAAGTAAAAGTCACAATTAATTTCTTCACACAACAAAAATGCATATGCACATTTAAAATTAAAAGGAAAAAACATTAACCACCTGAACCATTCATCTGTGTTGATAAATCTGAAATGCTGAAATTGACCTTTGTGTTTTCATCTCAATAAGAAAGTTATTGAAAAGTAAGAATATAAAACTACTATTTGGGGAGAAATGTGAGTGAAGTTAAAAAAAATAAGGGCCGCCCTTCTGCAATATTACTAACCATATCAGAGTAGGAAGCAATCTAACATTTGCATATTTGATGACTGTTTGGAACTGACATGACTCATGGAAGTGAGTGAGTGGAGACAGCATGCCAGCAAGTAATCAGTAAACATAACTTCTCTTAATTGCCAGCTGTAATGACGGACTAGGGACCTTGGATAAATATTTAACTTGTCTGGGTCCCCACACAGTCTTTGCCCTACTTAGTTCAGGCTTATTGTGAATATTGCTTCTGTTTTCATCCTCAGTCACCTTTCATTCAGTAAACACATACCGGGCTCTAAGGGGTCAGTGCTATGGAGAATGCAAAGACAAATAAAGTAAGATGCTTGCCTCCAGGAGGAAAGATTCTAAAATGTATATAAATAACCAGCATAAAAATACAATCAATAAGCAATGAAATGATAACATCAAGTACCATAGGCATTTGAAGGATGGAGAAATTACACCCGTAAGTGGGCATTTTAAGGGACTTCAAGGCAATGGTTGTGCCATGTTGAGAATACATAGGATTTTAATAGATGGAAAAATGAAGAGGGAGTTTTGGGTAAAAGGAAGTGCTGGGGCAAAATCACAGTGATAATAAATGTTTTGTTGTGTTTGACAAGGTTTAAGAAATGGTGACTAAACAAATTTACTCAGATGTGTAAGGGAGCCAGGTGAGTAACGTAAATACCCTCAAATGGCTGGAAACCACATTACACAGATTGGCCAGGACCCAAGTGAATTAGAGAGCACATGGTGCCGTGTAAAGGCTCACAAATTTAATTCTAAAAAGAAAAAAGAAGTACAGCGTGACCTGACTCAATCACCCACAATCTGAATCTACTTCACAGAATATTCTGAGTTAGAAAGCAACGGCAGGAGCGCCTGGGTGGCTCAGTCAGTTATGTGTTTGCCTTCGGCTCAGGTCATGATCTCAGCGTCCTGGGATGGAGACCCGCGTCGGGCTCCCTGCTCAGCAGGGAGGTTCTGTTTCCTCTCTCTCTCTCAAATAAATAAATACAATCTTTAAAAAAAGAGAGAGAATGAATGAATGAAAGGGCAACTGAGGAGATATTAAAGCAAAAAGGAAAAGAAGGGAATTTGGGACCAATCCTGTACAACCTTGAGTGGCATACTGAGGAATTTCTGTCAGAAGGGCTCAAACAACCTCTTAGAACAGGAGAAGCAGTTAATCCCCTATCAATCAGGTGATACCTACTATATACCAAAGATGGTTCTGGGCACTGGGGATACAGCAGTGAACAAAACCACCAAAGTCTCCCCAAAGTCTCCTTGTGGAGCTCCCATTCAAATGGGCAGAGAAAAGTAACAAGTATACGATGCCAGGTGGTGCAATGAAGAAAACTAAACCCACGGAAGGAGCTGGAAGTGTTGAGGTGAGATGCTGTTTTGGGTTAAGTGGTTCTGGAAGGTATCTTAGATGAGGTGACATTTGAACAGAGATGGAAAAGCAAGCTGTGAAAATACCTAAGGGAAGAATCTATGAAGCAGAAGAAACATCAATTGCAAAAGTCCTGGGGCAGCATCTTGCTCGGGGACTGAACAGCAAAGACGGCTATACCTCGTAAGGAGTGAGGGAAGCACAGATGGAGGGAAGAAATAGCCAGGGCCCATGTCAGGCAGAGCCTTGTAGACCACGGTAAAGACTGGGGTTTATTCACTAAGTAGGTAGTCATTGAAGGGTTTAGGGCCGGTGAGTGACATTTCAGATTTATCCTTTTAAAGACTGATTTTGCTAGCTATGTGGGAAAACGAATGATTGGTAGGAAGGATGACAGTGGAAGCAGAGGGACAGTTAGGGTACTATCATACTATTCCAGGTGCGTTTACTTTTTTTTTTAAGATTTATTTATTTATTTTGAGAGAGTGAGACAGGGGAGCGGCGGGGAGGAGAGAACCTTTCATGCAGACTCCCCGCTAAGCAAGGAGCCTGAGGTAGGGCTCCGTTCCACAACTCATGAGATCATGACCTGAGCCAAAACCAAGAGCTGGATGCTTAACCGACTGAGCTACCCAGGTGCCCCTCCAGGTGAGTTTAAAAGCAACTATTAAGTACCTACTATACGAACAGTGTGCGTGCAAGCCTGAAGACTTTAAAATGAAAAAAATAAAAAAGTGTTTTTGGCCTCTAAGAGCAGAGAGTAAATGTAATAGGACCTTAGGGTAGAGTACAGATAACAAAGAAGGTGTCACACAGACAGGGCAAAATCCTAACTCTTAAACACTTCCCACCTTAAGAGTATAAAATCACAGGGTCAGTGAAAATTATAGAAAGGGAGGTTAGGAAGAGATTTCAGTGGATAGAGCTCTACTCTGTGTCCCATCTCTCCAAAAGGCAGTACTTTCTTTTTACTTCAAGCCTAGTGACATGGTTTTTGTTATGGTCTAAAAGTATGTATCTCTATAAAATTCATATGTTGAAGCTCTAACCCACAATGTGATATTTTGTATTAGGAGTCGTTACATGGTAGTAGAAGGTGGGACCTTTGGGAGGTAATTAGGTTTAAATGAAGTCATGCTGGTGGAGCCCCCATGATGGGATTAGTGTCTTTATAAAAGGAGGAGACACCAGACTCCCCTTTTCTCTCTCTCTCTCTCTCTCTCTCTCTCCCACCCCCTCCCTCTCCCACTCTCTCTCCTCCCCTTCTCTCTACCCCTCTCCCTTCATGTGAGGATACATTGAGAAGGGGGGCCTCTACAAGCCAGAAAGAGGGTCCTCACCAAGAACTGAATTTACAGGCACCTTGATCTTGGGCTTCTCAGCCTCCAGGACTGTGAGACATAATTGTCTGTCATTTAGTCCACTTGCTATTTTGTTATTGTAGCTCAAGTTATGACAGTTTTAAGAATCTCCTCTGAGAACTTAATTTGTTTCTCTGGCAATTAGGAGGTATAATAGAGTGATGCCTGATCTCTTAAAATTTTAAGACGAAAGGCAAGCTGACTACAACCTGGTAGAAAATTCAAAGGAAAAAGTGGGTCGTTGGCAATGGCTGGGAGTTTTCGGGGGTAAAGGTTACATAAGTGTTCATGGGGACCAGATGGAGGCCCCATGTGAGTGAGCCTGTGTGAAGCCATATTTAAAATTAGAGGAGGAAAACCCTCAGAAAAAAAAGAACTCTTGCTTAAATTTTATTTTTAATGGCCCTAAATTGTTTCCATCAGCTCTCAATGTAGATATTTTGAGAAATAAAAGTATGTAACATGTCTTTAATTATTCTGTGTCATTGTTATTGTCTGCATCTTAGGTCAGCAAAATTAGATTGATATAACCTGTCCTCAGTTCACAAAATATTTCTCAATGGGCCCAGACCCGGTCCCTCATCTTTAATCTCCTTCATCCTCCTAACTTCACTTGTCTTCCTCTCCACCACCTTTCACACCCATCCAGTGTAGTGCATTTACTCTTTCCCTCAAAAACTGTGCTTTTGAAATGTTGATATCAGTTTCAATGTATTTAAATCTGATTCATCCCTTTGACATTGGGTGGTATCTCACAGCACGAACAGTTCATTCCTGCATTCCCTATTCTATTCATTAGAATAGTTGTTTCTAAGTCTTCGTTATTTCAAAAAATTGCCACAGCGAACATTCCTATGTGTGCCTCTTTAGGCATATGTGAAAGAATTTCTCTGGCAATATGCCCAGTAACAGAATTTCTGGGTCTTTAGGATATGAACCTGCTTAGTTTTGTTAAACACTTTCTCACCGTCTCCAGACTTTTAAAAAAATTTTGCTGACACAGTGGCAGTTTAGAGTTCTCATTTCCCCCATATTGTTGCCTCTACTCGGTATTATTAACTTTTTATTTTTGTTGTTCTGGTCAGTGTAAAGTTCTAGCTCTCCACCTCTTGCTGGGGATATACAAATGTATCTTAATAGTCTTTGAAAATTGCCAATTCCCAAGCTACAGAAACAGGAAATAATGGTGCCTACTATGTGCCAGGCACTCTACAATGAGCTTGTCTTATCCATCACTCACTTAAAACTTAAAATCCATAGAAACAGTTACTGATTTTTATCTCTATCTTTTAGGTGAAGAAACAGGGACTCAATTTGTTAGATAAAAATATGGCAACATGAAATAGTGAAACAGGATTCAAACTCATTTTGATTCCAAACCTCTTGCTTTATTTACAAAAGCATGTTTTCCTCCTAACTGCCTCTAATGATGAATATACACAAAGTAGGAAAGAGGATGCAATGGATGTGATTTTTTGCTTTGTTCACTTTTAAAGTTGAAAGCTCATTTACCACAACAAAACAAAGCATTCCTTATGAGGTTACTTTAGAACTAACCTCGTGCTATTTTAGAACACGAAAAAGGAACACTCTGGGTTAAATCAGTTCTCTAAAACCGAAGGTACAAACAAAACGATAAAAGGGAAAGATCGATCATCACAAAGCGTTCGCAACAATCTGAGGAAATAATGGCTCGTTTTCCTGGCGGCATTAGCCATCCATCCTTCAGTTGTTATTCATAAAAGGACTGGTGGAGGGCGCCTGGGTGGCTCAGTGGGTTAAAGCCACTGCCTTCGGCTCAGGTCATGATCCCAGGGTCCTGGGATCGAGGCCCACATCGGGCTCTCTGCTCAGCAGGGAGCCTGCTTCCTCCTCTCTCCTCTCTCTGCCTGCCTCTCTGCCTACTTGTAATCTCTCTCTCTCTGTGTCAAATGAATAAATAAAATCTTTAAAAAAAAAAAAAAGGACTGGTGGATTTGGATGAAACGCAAATACAGGGTACCACATCTTGAGAAGATCCCTCATTTCTGGGCCCGAGGAACTTATTCCACCCTCCTGGAGTTCCAGTGATCATTCACCCAGGGCCTGTGCCAAGAGGCCCAGTGAGTGTAGGGCTCTTAGAGGAAAAGTGGGAAAGAAGTTCCCCAGATATGGTCTCTCCCTATCCTATAAACACCAGGTCGAGAGTGCGCATGTGCGTTCCCACGTTCCCCAGCGGGGCAGGCAGGAATGTTACCCTGTTGGGGCCTGAGAAGCTGGTTCACTCGACACTACCCCAGGAAAGCACATGATTAACTCTTTGAAGACCTAAGAAGGCAAACTATTGTCAATCTCTTTAATTCACACCAGTGAATTTTCTGAGTGTTTTGCAACCTTTTTACTATTGAGGAAAACAGCTATAGATGTCTCTTCCTGTCTACGTGGCATTCTTTTTAGAAGGATGCTTGTCCTGTTGGGTTGGGGGACCATCCTATTCCCGTATGACCTCATCTTAATTAGTTACATCTGCAATGATCCCATCTCTAAGTAAGGTCACATTTTGTGGTACTGAGGTTTAGAACTTCAACATACAGATTTTAAGGAAATAAAATTCAACTCACAGCAATGTATATAAAGTGCCTGATTCATAATTAAACCCCATTAAACATTAGGTACTTAAATTTTTAGTATCTACCTCTAGCCAATAGGTTCTGTAAAGTACGGGTTATAAAAGCTATCAGCATTCCTCATTATTCTTCTTTGAGGTCCACAGGACACTGATTCTTCTCTCCAACAGATTCTCAGTCAGCAGTTCAGAAAGTAAGAACTAGAACAGTTTGAATCTAATCGTAATATTTTATTGATTGCTCTGAAGTCAGGCAATTAAGAGAAAAATGCAGGGGCACCATATTCTATATCTGTATGCTATGGACGTGTGTGTGTGTGTGCGTGTTTATACATATGTACAGAGTGTGTATGTGTGCCTGTGTTACATGGACAATGTGTTGGGTTCAGCAGCAGGCTGACCTGTGCTCAAATCCTGGCTACCTGATTATTAACTTTTCTCAGTGTCAGGTTCAACATCTGTGTAAACTGCTCAACAATCCCCATCTCAGGACACTGCTGTAAGTATTAAATGAAATAAAATATCTAAAAGCACCACCAAAGTTCTGGTGAAGATGAAGCCACTCCTTAAATGGAGTGGCTAGAATACTTATTATTTATTACTTATTATTACACTAAAATAATTATTCATATTATTTCAATGGGAGCACCTGGGCGGCTCAGTCGGGTAAAGCTTCTGACTCTTGATTTCAGTTCAAGTCATGATCTCAGGGTCGTGAGAACACGCCCCGCATCAGGCTTCACACTGCGTGTGAAGCCTGCAGAAGATTCTCTCTCTCTCTCTCCCTCTCCCTCTGCCCACCCCCATAAATACATAAATAAATAAAATATTATTTCAGTGGAGTCATTTCATTTGCACAGTGAACCTGAGATTGAACTGCCTGCTTGGTAAAAAAAAAAAAAAAAAAGGGAAAAGGAAAAAGCCAGAAAAAGTGTATAAATAGTGATGAGGATTTTCCTTCATATTAATATTCTTTATTCTATGGTTCTATATTCATTATGTATACATATTACACCATATTGTTGTATACACAAAACCTCAAATACTGTGCTTCATAGATGATATAATACTTTGTTGAGAATAATTCTCCCTCATTGCCACATGGGCTGACTTCAGAAACTAACCAGCCCTTCACAAGCCACCACTTCACGTTATTACCATCTGATATCAGACTCTGTGCCATTGTTCGCCAAGTCTCTGAGCTTTCTCCCCATTTGAGAATAAACACTTCAAGAAATAAGGAATAGTCCTAGACTTGGTTTACATTTTGCTCACTCCTGCCTTTCACTGGAGTCTTAAACATCATCAAATTTGGTGAAAACCCTGGATTAACATAATCCCCAACACTGGTTGAGGTAAAGCATTCTCCTTTCCTGCTTCAAGTCCTATTTCTCTCACCATCATTAATTCGTGCTGAGGGGAGTGTCCTCCTCTCTCTTCCTGGGGCCCAGATTGTCCTCCTAGAAATAAGATAGGTTCAATTCTTTAATCTCTCAGATCTATGAAATCTTCCACATACTTGAATTTGATAAATTTTGTGTTAATTTCAGAGATAGTTCCAGTTCAAGCTTTGCAGACACAAGATTCTAAACCATAATTTAAGATTTAATAAACATTTATGTTTATCCAAGCATATTAAGTTTCTCCCAACTGCAATAGCATCCCTGGCCTGATTTATTCTATCAATGCACCAGTCTGCCGGTTTGTGCATAAAAAGCACATTTCAAATGAATTTGCTGCATTTAATCCCACTCTTAAGATTTTCCACACTGATTTCTAAAGTTCTTAGTTTAATATTTTTCACCTGGTGAGTTCTATAGTGCACTGTGATGATTAATTGATATTGAAGAGGTATTTACTAACAAGATTTGGTTCATTTTATTACTGATTAATGTACTTGGTTACTCTGAAAAGCGTAGCCTTGCTGGGACCCTGATAATTTTAAAACTTCTTCAAAACATCACAAGCATAGTCAATATCTCAAAAATATCAACAACTGTGATTCCAAGGCTATATTACTGAAGCATTTAACAGATGAGTGGCCAATGATTAAAAATATTACCAAAAGATCTTCCATAACGGGTCTTGTTTAGCCAATTCCAGGACTCAAGGAAGAAAAAAAATCTTTTGTTTGCCAAAAGCATTTCATAAAGTCAATTGCTTTACAAGCTCTTGAAAAAAACTGTAAGACTAAAGCAGATTTTCTTCAAATATTGCTTGCAGGATAAATAAGCTGTAAGAGTTGAAGAAATAACATGTTTAACCACACGATTCAGTTTTTTTCTTTCTTCTAGCAACATACATTATCTGAGAATTCAACCACGATCGAAAAAAAGGCATTTTAAGGAAAATGAAGAGGGAGGGTATAAAAAAGAAAGGTACAAAAAGAGAACAAAGAGGCACTTTTGTTTTTCTTCTAACGTAGGAGGGGGTAAAGAAAGCAGAAAGCCTGGAAGGCTGGAAATAGGTACTAGGCAGACCAAGGTCACCAGGACAGGGTCCCTCACCGTGCAGGTCAAATAGGTCAGGCCAAAAGCAACATTCTCAGTGCAGCCCAGCTTCAATCCCAGAATCTTACAAACCTGAAATTTTTCTCATTCTTTGTTTTTACTTCACTTGATATTCCATCAACCCTCTTACTTCAGTGGTTTTTCCAATATCTTTGACAAGTGCCAGGTTTTTTCCCTAAAACTATGAATATCTTTTGAGTGGTTTATTGGATTACTGTGAATTTATTTTTCAATAAATGCGTTTGTCCATATTCTTTCTAGAAAAAGAAAAAAATTACTAGTTTATTGATACTATTTAATCTTCTGGTAAATACCTCTGCCCAGATCCCTGGTGCCTTGACATCTATACAGACACTTCGTTTTATTTTGTTTTTTAAGATTTTATTTATTTATTTATTTGACAGAGAGAGAGATCACAAGTAGGCAGAGAGGCAGGCAGAAAGAGGAGGAAGCAGGCTCCCCGCTGAGCAGAGAGCCCGATGCGGGGCTCGATCCCAGGACCCTGGGATCATGACCTGAGCCAAAAGCAGAGGCTTTAACCCACTGAGCCAACCAGGTGCCCCAGACGCTTCATTTTATACTTTGCGAGAGGCATGGGAACAACAGGATACCTAACCGCATTTCCAGGACAATTGTGAAAACTTAACTCAGAATCTTTCATTCCGTGGAGGACTATCTTGTGTCTTAGCAAAGACTCGCTGCCCCGGAAGTTTCTCCCTTCCAAATTCACGTGACTGATAGAACAATGCAAAATTACTGCTGCTGTAGTCACCCTGCACCCTACTAACCAGACATGAATCTCGTTTAAATCTGTTTGAAATACGGGTTAGGTTGTGTTTTAAAATGTTCTGTCATAAGTCAACAAAGTCACTATTCCTTCAAAACTCCTCTGTGACTCATATTGAGCAACAGCAGTATGAGGTACTATGGAATTACTGGTAGACCACCACAACTGTAAAGACAAATGCCATTGTGTTTCAGTCACAAAGAAACCTACTCTGATAGCTGACTGAGATTTCCCACTGGGTAGGGCAAATTGTTCCTCATCTTCAGTAGTCATTGGAAAAGTGACCCACTTCTGAAATTCACAGTCCCATGGGTTTACCAATCAATGTGATGATGACACTTTCTCTTTCTGCTTCAGCCTCATGGAGAAGAGTCAATGATTAAGTCAGAAACAGCAATAACCAATTCTAGGAAGCAGTGCAGAACTTCCTTCAAAAACCTCAAGTGATACAATAGGCTCGAATCCGCCATTCTACTGCTCCAAGTAACTGACAGTAGCAACATGGCAAATTACTATCAAGATGGAGATTTTATTTTCTCTGCTCTAGATGATTTTCACACATTTCCAACATCCTGTAAAATTTAATCTGCAATATCTCCAGGGGTTCATATACTAAAAAAAATCAAGTAGGCATATAAGAGAGACCAACTAGTTAGCCTGAGAGAAACATATTACACCCAAAATACTCTTCCCATTTCCTTTGTTCTACTTGCTCTTTTATTGGTTAAAGACACATTTAATACGCTGCTTTCTGCTGGGCTATACTTGGTTATGACTAATCTTAGGAACCTGATTTCATAGACTAATTGTACATTTCTCCCTATTAACTAACTAGTGCTTGCATTTACTTTGCTGTAGGAAGAACCTTGGAAGAATTAGGGATGGCTAAGAGTCAACCATGGATTGTACAAATTTGGTACTAGATAAAAGTGTTCTGCAGGCCAGAAGAAATTTCTTAAATCCGTGTCAAACTTTTCCTTCTCAGCTAGCTTCCATTTAACACCTTCTCACTTAGTTAATAACTGTCTCAGACATTAAAGGATGAAGCCACATCAAGTATTGCATTGGACTGTGAGAGGAGAAATATCTCTATTTAGGAGCAAGCAAGTAAACGCTGGAAGATAAAGCAAAAATGTAAGCATTACTTCATCTAGTCCCCAAGTGACTATATGTGATCCTTTCTAGTTGTCCTCCTTTACGGTAAATATTAATGTTCAGGAGTCAGTAAGCCATCTGATTTATTATTTCAAAGATCAAGAATACACAGTAGTAGGGCGCCTGGGTGGCTCAGTCCATTAAACATCCAACTCTTGATTTCGACTCAGGTCATGATCTGAAGATCATGAGATTGAGCCCTGAGTTGGGCTCTGTGCTCTTCACTTGAGAATCCTCCTCCCTCTCTCTCTGCCCCCATCCGCCATCGCACACTTACACTCTCTCTAAAAATTAATGAATAAACCTTAAAAAAAAGAATACATAGCAGTATTGCTGATTCTTGGAATTTTTATTATTGTATGGCTTTTGGCTCTAGAATTTTCCTTAAGTAATTAATATCTAAGATAATAGTACTCAGAGAGAGATCACAAAGTATAGGTAAGACTAGCAAGAAACTGTGTTCTCCTTATCAAGAACTGTGCTTTCCAAAATGGTTTTAAGGGATTCCAGTAAGACTCCATGCAGTTTTTGCCCTAACTAATACATTTTTAAAACCATTAAACAAGTTAAATATGTTTTTAATCCTATTGTAGATTTTGGCACACCTTGGAAATGATTTAGAATATGTTTCTCAAATACATTCAACCAAGGAAAACTTCATTTAAGCAACATCAATTAACAGTTGATCTTTTATGCGTTACAGAAAGAAGCTAGTACAGGAATACAGAAATCCTGAAGGTACAAAATACCAAAGTCAAAGCGAAAACATAACCGTTGCAACATAGCCCTTTCTAGCATGCCAAAAAATTCCCAAATGTATAGCATGGAGCGATTTCCTGCAGCTGTATCTTCTGCTGCCTGCCCCAGTGCTGAACTAATCCATTCTTCATGATTTTTCCTTAGAGAACCTTCTTTACCTACACCAGAGAAAGTGATACAGATAACTGGTAGAACTGAGGATTTAGCAACTTCTAGCATCACATTTGCCTGCCACAGTTCGGCAATTCTCAGAGTAAAGTCATTTCACATTCCCATGACAAAAACAAAACTTAGATCTCACTGGAGCGAAGGACTATTTTAGATTTTCTCTTGTCCTGCCAACCAACACCCTATCAGTGCAATTGTCCTAATAGTATTTTTTAGATTTGGGTGGAGTTTTTTTTCCTAATATGATCCTCTAGAACATTTAATATTTAATACTATGGTTTTGATATGATAAATACACAAAGCCTTTCAGAAATCTACAAAGTCCTTTTTCTTCGGTTTCATTGTAAAATAATGATAATAATACACACCTCATGGGGTTCTTGAAGATTCAGAAATGTGTATCAAGTACAATGACTAAGATAGAGTATACTTAAAAATGGTATTTTCCCCTTTCTGCTCTATTCACACATATATTCCTCCTTTCCCAGTTGGCCTTTTGCAACTGGTGTAGAAATACAAGAGCATCAGAAAGATCAAAAAACTGTATTGCCCCCCAATTTTTTAAAGCCAATTATCAGTTGGAAGTAAATACTTCTTTTAAAAATTTACATTCATCCTGCTTTTTCATTTATTAAATATACTTACAATCAAGATAAAAAATGGTTAGGCATAATTCTGGAAAATCAAAAAATTATTTTTTTTAAAGATTTACTTATTTATTAAAGAGAGAGGGAGAGAGACTGTGCTTGCATGCATGAGCAAGGGAAGGAGCAGAGGGACAGGGAGAGAAAGAATGCTCAAGCAGACTTCCCACTGAGTGTGGAGCCCGACACAGGGCTTGATCTCACGACCCTCAGATCATAACTTGAGCCAAAACCAAGAGTCCAGACACCCAACCAACTGAGCCACCCAGGTGCCCCAAAACAAAATATTTAATGAGTAGTATTTGGGGTAGATATACTAAATGTAGAATGTTTTTACTACTTTTTAAATTTTGTTACTTTAAGTTTTTATTTTAATTCCAGTTAGTTCACATACAGCGTTATATTAGTTTCAGGTGTACAATAGGGTGACTCAACACTTCCATACAACATCCAGCGCTCATCACAGCAAGTGCTCTCCTTTATCCCCATCACCTACTCTATACAGCCCCCCAACCTGCTCCCCGCTCATAACCATTAGTTTTTTCTCTGTAATTAAGAGTCTTGGGGTGCCTGGGTGGCTCAGTGGGTTAAAGCCTCTACCTTTGGCTCAGGTCATGATCTCAGGGTTCTGGGATCGAGCCCCGCATCAGGCTCCCTGCTCGGTGGGGAGCCGCTTCCTCCTTTCTCTTTGGCTGCCTCTCTGCCTACTTGTGATCTCTCTCCCTCTCTGTGTCAAATAAATAAATAAAATCTTTTTTAAAAAAAAGAGAGAGAGAGAGTCTGTTTCTTGATTTCTCTCTCTCTCACTTTTTCCCCTTTGTTCATTTGTTTTGTTTCTTAAATATCACATATGAGTGAAATCATATGGTATTTGTCTTTCTCTGGCTGACTTATTTCACTTAGCATAATACTCTCTAGCTCCATCCATGTCATTTCAAATGGCAATATTTTATTCTTTCTGTGGCTGAGTAATATTCCACTGTGTATATATATATATACACATCTTCTTTATCCATTCATCAATCATGGAATACTTGGATTGCCACCTTATCTTGGTTATTGTAAATAATGCTGCTATAAACATAAGGGTGCATTCATCCCTTAGAATTAGTGATTTTGTATTCTTTGGGTAAATACCCACTAGTGCGATTGCAGGATCATAGAATAGATCTATTTTTAACTTTTTGAGGAAACTTCATACTAGTTCCTCAGTGGCCGCACCAGTTTGTATATCCACCAACAACGTAAGAGGGTTCCTTTTTCTCCACATCCTCACCAATACTTGTTGTTTCTTGCGGTTTTTTTTTTTTTTAACCATTCTGACAGGGGGGAAGTGATATCTCATTGTGGTTTGATTTGCATTTCCCTGATGATGAGGGATGTTGAGCATCTTTTCATGTGTTTGTTGGCCATCTGGATATCTTCTTTGGAGATATGTCTGTTGGAGAAATGTCTGTTCATGTTCCTTTAATCACTGTTAAATAACATTAGACAAATGACATTCTTGCTAATGATTCTGATATCCAGTCTTACAAATAAGGTAATCCATGTGGAATTTTAATTATACAACCACATGTAAATTTTTTTTCATGGCAGCAATGTAACCTGGATTATAAGAGACTGGTGCTTTAATCCTCCCTATGTGCTTTTATTTTTTTAAGATTTTATTTATTTATTTGTCAGAGAGAGAGAGAGGCAGGCAGAGGGAGAAGCAGGCTCCCTGACAAGCAAGGAAGCTGATGTGGGACTCAATCCCAGAACCCTGGGATCATGACCTGAGCCAAAGGGAGACGCTTAACCCACTGAGCCACCCAGGAGTCCCTCTCTATGGGATTTTAAGCAAATAGCTTCTTCAAACTATAGATTGTGTCTATTTAAAATAATATAATAATGGAATGGAATAATAATACCACAGTAAGGATCAAATTACATAATTGATAAGCTCCATGAATCTAAAAATTCCACTCAAGAGAATCTGACTTCCACAACTTGATAAAGAGAACTACTCACAGTGAAATCCAGTTAGTCTTAAGGTACAAGCATAGTTATTGGTAAATAAGTACCCTTGATAATGATAGAAGGTGAGTTAGAAATCTCAGAGAAAGGAGGATAGAATGCTGCTCAGACTCTCGAGGAGAGATCCACCACAGACAAGGCAATGAAGAACTGTCATGCTAAATAGTTTGTACCTGATTTTGGTGGGGTTTTTTGTTTGTTTGTTTTTTGGTTTTTGGTTTTTTTTTTATGTTATGTTAGTCACCATACAATATATCATTAGTTTTTAATGTACTGTCCCATGATTCATTGTTTGCCTATAACACCCAGTGCTCCATGCAATCCATGCCCTCCTTAATGTCCATCACCAGGCTCACCCATCCTCCTACCCACCTCCCTTCTAAAACCCTCAGTTTGTTTCCCCAAGTCCTTAGTCTCTCAAGGTTTATCTCCCCCTCCGATTTCCATCCCCTTCATTTTTCCCTTCCTTCTTCTAATGTCCTCCATGCTATTCCTCATGTCCCACAAACAAGTGAAACCATGTGATAATTGACTTTCTCTGGTTGACTTATTTCACTTAGCATAATCTCCTCCAGTCCCATCCATGTTGATACAAAAGTTGGGTATTCACCCTTTCTGATGGCTAAGTAATATTCCATTGTGTGTATGGACCACATTTTCTTTGTCCATTCTTCTGTCGAAGGGCATCTTGGCTCTTTCCACAGTTTAGCTATTGCGGACATTGCTGCTATGAACATTGGGGTGCCTGTGGCCCCTCTTTTTACTACATCTGTGTCTTTAGGGTAAATACCCAGTAGAGCAAACGCTGGCTAATAGGACAACTCTATTTTCAATTTTTTGAGGAACTTCCATACTGTTTTCCAGAGTGGCTGCACCAACTTGCATTCCCACCAAGAGTGTAAAAAAGAGGGTTCCCCTTTCTCCACAACCTCTCCAATACTTGTTCCTTGCCTTGTCAATTTTTGCTATTCTAACTGGTGTAAGGTGGTATGTCTTTGTGATTTTGATTTGAATTTCCCTGATGGCTAATGATGATGAACATTTTTTTCTTGTGTTATTATCAACAGCTATATAAAAATAAATTAAGCAACCTGAGAGAAATGGATGCATTCCTGGAAACCTACAAACTACCAAGACTGAAACAGGAAGAAACTGACAACCTGAATAGACCAATAACCAGTAATGAGATTGAAGCAGTGATCAAAAATGTCCCAAAAAACAAGGGTCCAGCACCGGATGGATTCCCTGGGGAATTCTACCAAACATTCAAAGAAAAAATAATACCTATTCTCCTGAAACTGTTTCAAAAAATAGAAAGAGAGGGAAAACTTCCAGACTCTTTCTTTGAGGACAGCATTACCTTGATCTCAAAACCAGGCAAAGACCCCATCAAAAAGGAGAATTTCACACCAATATCCCTGATGAGTACGGATGCCAAAATTCTCAACAAGATCTTGGCTAACAGGATCCAACAACAAATTAAAAGGATTATCCACCACTACCAGGTGGGATTTATCCCTGGGATGCAAGGGTGGTTCAACATTTGCAAATCGATCAATGTGATAGAGCACATAAATAAGAGAAAAGAACCACATGGTCCTTTCAAGTGATGCAGAAAAAAGCATTTGACAAAATACAGCATCCTTTCCTGATTAAAATTCTTCAGAGTATAGAGATAGAGGGAACATTCCTCAATTTTGTAAAATCTATGGATGAAAACCCCACAGTGACTATCATTCTCAATGAGGAAAAGCTGAGAGCCTTTCCCTTAAGATCAGGAACACAACAAGGATGCCCACTCTCGCCACTATTGTTCAACACAGTATTGATTTTGAAGGCAATAAGGAAAGGAATAATTTGAAAGCAGGTAGGTAAAATAGTCATAATTACTTTCTAGGAAGAAAATTACAAATTCAGTATGAAGAGGCAAAAGGGTGACCCTTTGCAAAACAAAGTGGTGAAAAAGAAAACAGCTAGGCAGCTACGCATCGGGAAAACCTGATGATGCTTGACCTGCAGTGGTAATTGCAAAGAGTAAAATCAAGAAGCTTACACATTGGGACTCCATAGCCGTGTACTACCTCTTAATCATCAGAGCAAGGAATGACTTCTATTCCATAAAAAAAGAAATATGTGTCATTAGGCAAGTGAAGGTTAAACCACAAGCTTTTGCTCAAATGGTAGTAAGAGTTACAAATTTAATAATGACACTCTTACCTACTTGTAAAACCTACTCAGAATTCCAATTGAAATGTGAAATTTCAGAAGGTGGATATAATCTTGTAAGGAATTACTGGTAATGTTTATGAGAGCTGACATATTCCCAAAAGCAATGTTGTAATGTGATGGTAGATCATCTTCCATCCTTGAAATCCGCAGAGATCTTTCTTCTGAGACTAGAGGAACTAAAATCATCTGCCTCTTAATCCCACTCCATGAATACTCCTCACAAATCAGGAATGTGGAAAGTTCCTAAATGCATGTACAAGTGAATGACAGAAATGCCAGCCTGTAAGCTAGTCTTGATAATGCTTCATTAGGTCATAATGAACTGCTGCCTTCATTCTGGATTGAATCACAGTCCACAGTAGGTTCTCTTTACATGTAAAGACAAGCCGGTCCAAAATACATTTATATTTTTGTTGGACATAAGCAGTAATGGGCTTAAATCAGTAAGGGACCAACAACCTATCTTCACAGGCCTGAAGGATGGGCTAACCTGTTTAGGGAATGTAAGAGACAGAAATCAGCTGATACCTGTTTATTATAGCACAAAACCACAGCCACCACACAAATTCAAGCTCCTTTTCACCTCAAAACCTTGGCACATGGGGTTCTTCTTAGAAAATTCTTCCCGGTGATTACAAATTGCTAATTAGTGCAATTAATAAGGGCTTGGGAGGTGTGTACCCCAAATCAGAAAAAGGGTAAAATCAAAAGGGCAATAGCTAGATCTTCTGGAGAATTCTATCTCATGGGAAATGGCATTATTTTCTAAGGCATCAATAGAATCATCGCTACAGGACAATTTTAATATCTGCCTAACCACAATTTAGAAAGCAAATAGCTATGTAGTCCTTCTAATTTTAGCTTCTTTAATTCTCAGAACATTTTTGAGCTCTCTGTTTCGCATTTTCCTGTGAGTATTGCTCTGAGGAAATCACTAATCTTATAAAATCATAATCGTAAGTGATGAAAATGTGACAGTCATCAGGAAACTATATCCTGTTTCTGTTTTCAACTCTTCTAATGGCTGATATTTTACAAATTGGTATACTTTACTCAAGATTTCAGAATGATATACTTAAATAATTAACTACTTGGGTGCCTGGGTGGCTCAGTTGGTTAAGCACCCGCCTTCAGCTCAGGTCAAGATCCCAGACTCCCGAGATGGAGCCCTGCGTCGGGCTCCCTGCTCAGCAGGGAGTCTGCTTCTCTCTCCGACCCAACCCCTTCTCATGCTCTCTCTCACTCACTCGCTCTCAAATAAATAAATAAAATCTTTAAAAAAAAATCAACTACTTAAAACATTTTTATCTGTGTTTATGTTTGATATTCTTTGTAAGTCTCCCAGAGACCAACAACATGCTCTTCTTAAGAAGGAAAAGAATTTTCCTGAGTGGAACCATGTCTTGAAAAACCTTACCCTGGGCTTTTTCTTCTGTAGTGTTTTTTTTTTTTTTCTTCCCCTGAACTTAGAAATGTCACTTACTTGGATTTATCCAAAGGATGTTATATTTTTAATGTCTTTAAGAATGAGATTTTGAATTCAAGTGTTTTTATTTAGTTTGGGTCCTTTTATTCTCTACTGTCATTCTAATTGTTTTGAATAAAATCCACTATAATAATTTACTTTTCCCAAACGTGTTAGTATTACATTTTTATTTGGAAACTAAAAAAGTTGCACTACTCCCTCCTCCCCTTGGAAGCCAACAACTGACTCCAGATTTATTTTACCAAAGTAGGAAATTATTTTAAGACCAGCTAGACTCAAATAAGAGTGGAAAACATAAGGATCAAAGAAGATTACAAACATTGGAAATATGAGGGAGGAAAATGTAAAGTTAATCCAAATAGCCTTGTTCTTTTTCTTTTGAAAAAGAGGTTTTAGGTTAGTGGTAAAACATAAGCAATATCTCTAGACTACTATAGGAATTTTGGCTGTCTTTATGACAACAAAAGTCTTTTAGACACCAGTAAGAGGTATGTGACCAGCTAAACCACAGCCTCACTTACATCTGCTTTGTCTTTTTGTATGTAACTCTTACTATCAATCTATAACATCCTGCATTCTTCTAGTGTCCTCCTGCATAGTTCTGACATTTTTCAGGTCCAATTTGTTTCAGGTTGGAGCAAAAACAGTCCTTAGGAAAGGAACTAAATTGCCAATACCAAAATAGTGGTACAATTTTGCATTGTCTAAAAGTTTCACTTTTCTTTGTATGTTTCATATCATGCCATCTGTGGCTAGTTAGCATAGTTGATTAGGCCACTGGTTCTCAAAGTGTCTTCAGATCAGCAGTGCCTGGGACCTTCCCCGAGACCCTGTTAGAAATATAAATTTTCCAACCCTACTTAATACAGACCGAATCAGTCACTGGGGTAGAGCCCAACAATCTCATTTAGCAAGTCTTTCATGCAAAAGAGATGCATGCTAATATTTGAGAACAACTGCATAATAAACCTGTGACAATAAGCTCAATCCCTGTGTGGATCAGTTTCTGCAACTTTATCTCAGTATTGCAGACTATACTCTTGTTTGGGCTAAACTGTGTCCCTCCAAAATTAATATGTTCAAGTCCTAATCCCACCGTTCCACTCAAGGTCACTGGGTTTAGAGATATGGTCTTCAAAGGGACAATTAAGGTTAAAGGAGGTCACTAGAGTGGGCCTTCATCCAATATGACCTGTGTCCTTATAAGAAGAGGAGATTAGATACTGATGAAATGCTGTGTGAAGACACAGGGAGAAGACAGCCATCTACAAGACAGGGAGACTCGCCTCTGAAGAAATCGACCTTACCAACATCTTGATTTCAGATTGCCAGCCTCCAGAATTGTGAGGAAATAAATCTCTGTTGTTTAAGTCACCCAGTCTGTGGTACTTTGTTACGGCAGCCCTAGCAGACTAACGCAACTCGTAATTAACCCACTTAACCATCTGGAATCTGTTGGTCACAGCAGACATCTGGCAAAAAGGGAAATAGCATTACATAAAATTATGTGGTGTACACATAAAATTTCTTTACTAAAAAAAAGCAATTCAAAGCCCTTGTCCTACTGGTGATAGGTCTTAGGGTCATTGGCGGGTCCTAAGAGTAGTGTTACTTTTATAATTGTGTGGTCTAGACTAGTATTCCCAAACTGAATTAGTAATAGAGACCAGGTGAGCTAAGTTCAATATTTCAAAAAGCCTAATATAAAGGTACCCCAGATAAGGTTCCAAGAATATAACCAAAAAATTTTCTTTTGTAAAACTGTTGTCATGATGTTGGGTCTATTTTTTACACATTTGATATTTTTTTTAAAAAAAAAAAAGGTCCTTCTCTTACATGGCACAAAAAAATAAATAAATTCCATGAAAGCTACAATATCTAAAGATAAAAAACAAAACTCAACTATAGAAAATGGCATAGGGGCATATATTTATAATCTTTGAGGACTGAAAGTCTTTCTAAACAAGAAACAAAATATAGAATCCATGAAAAGTTAGTTCTGCCTAAGTAAAAAAGTAGAACTCATCTAGTATGGTGAAAGATACCTTCAGCACAGAAGAAAGTGGCAGCCTTGGAAGAAAAGTATTTGTAACATTCATAAAAAATAAAGTCTGGTGTGGACTGAATTGTGTCCCCCCCCAAAATCAGGTGTTTAAGCCCTATTCCTCAGTGTGATGGTATTTGAAGATGGGACCTTTGGAGGTAACTAGGTTTAGATGACGTCATGAGGGCTGGGATCTTCATGATAGGATTCGTGCCTTTGGGATGAAAGAGAGTTCTCTCTCTCGTTCTCTCTCCTTTCCCTTCTCTCTTTTTCCCCTCCTCCACCCCCTCACCCCCCATCTCTCTCTCCACCATGTGAGGAAACAGCAAGAAGAGGGCTACGAAGAGAACTCTCACCAGGTACCTAATTGGCTGGCACCTCGATTTGGACTTCTGAACCTCCAGAACTTTGAGGCATCAATTTCTCTTGTTTAAGCTCCCAGTCCATGGTATTTTGTGATAGCAGCCAAGGCTAACTAAGACAATATCCTTAATACACACAGTCCTCCTGAAAGTCAGTAAGAAAAAAATTAACATTAAAAATAGATAAAGGTCAGGAACAGAAAATTTACAAAGGAAGTGGAAATGACAAAGGTATAAGAAGATGTTCAGCCTCATTAGCAATGTAAAATACAACATAACAAAGCTAATATTAAATATGATTTATTTTTGCCAATCACATGGGTGACAATAAAAAGACTGCTTAAATAAACCCTAGGTGGTGTCAGAAATAGGGCCTTAAGAAGAGGAGGCAAGTGTGGCAGTTTCAATGGATGTTGAAAATGTGCATGCTCTTAAACCAATAATTCCACAGAACACAAGAAAGGATGAAGATGTGCATGTTGAAACAGTGTAATTGGAAAGAGGGAAATGACCAAAAAACAAAAACAGCTCTGCTTCGGTAGGAAAATTGTTATTTAAATTATAGTACACTTCTCTTATGTAAGAGTATTTAGTTGTTTAAAAGAATGCTCCGCATGTACCAACACAGGTTATTGAAAAACGAAAGTTTTACAACACAACAGTATGTCTAGGATAATCTCATTTTTTTAAACTAAAATTATTTAGGTGTATACTAGTACAGGATTACCTTATTTAACGTGGGAATGTTAGCACTACAGCAACAGAAGGTATTTTGTTAAGATGGGTTTTACCAATCAGATATTAAAAAAGAACTCAAATGCTATTAAATACAAAACTCTAAGAGTTTATATGCTTGTGCAAGTGGAAATGGAAAGCACACTTTAAATCCAAAATACAGTTCCTTTAGATTTCAGTCATTCTGCCTCTACTTTGCTATGAATAAGGGTATATATAAAATGGTATTTTCGGGGCACCTGGGTGGCATAGTTTGTTAAGCATCCAACTCTTAGTTTCAGCTCAGGTGGTGATCTCAGGGTTATGAGACTGAGCGCCCCATGTCGGGTGCAGTGTGGGAGCAGAGTCTGCTCAGGATTCTCTCCCTTTGCCCCTCCCCCTGCTCACGTATGCCTGTGCTCTCCCACTCTCTCTGTCTCAATTTTTAAAAAGAAACAAACAAACAAACAAAAACAAGTTTTCTCACTTTTTATCCTATATTGATTTTTTATCTTCTAAAATTCCTATTAATTGCAAACAGCATATGTGGCATTCCTTCTGCCTTATCTTTACAGATTATAAGCTACACAGAAAAATGAATCCTAAATGCGTTCATTCCATGATTTTCTTAAATAAATAAAAACTTTAAAAGAAACAGTTCTAGTTTGAATTATATTAGAAAGGCAAGCATGAAAATATTTGACCTAATAGGGGAAATCTTTCGTGCTGTCCACCAATTATTTTCAGTTCTCCTCCAAGGCATATCATAGTATTGCACTAATCTGTGTCCTTGAAGGTAGGAGGCCATCACTTGCTTTGACCAGAGATGTATGAGCAAAAGAAACACATCTTACCTCCAGGTGGAAGCTCTAAGAGCCAGTTCATGATTCACCATGCTTTTTTCCTTGTAGCAAGGCAAAGAGCAACATAGAAGATGGTGGCGGGTTTGTCACCTAAGGTCTGAGTGATTACAATGGGCAGAGCTCCCCTTCTGAGTGGACACGAGCCATGGGTAAGATGTAAACCTTTGAGGGTTCATGGCACGAAGACTTGGGCGGCCATTTGTTATCGCAGACATTTCTCTGTTATCCTGACACATCTAGGCCAGTGTGTTTTGGAAATTATCAGATTCCCATTAAAATTAATGACCTGCCTAGGTGAACCACAACAACAACAACAAAAAGGAGGCAGGAAATGGATATCAAAGGTAATAAAAGAAAACAAGTTGAAATTCTTCCCACCAGATAGATAAAAATGGAAGTTTAGTTTCAAGAGTTCCAAGTTTTATACTACCTTCCTAAAAATAGCCACTCTTGATAAACACTAGTCCACGTTTATTGTAAATCATTTGTTGGAAGTTTTAAACTAGTCAAAACACTAAAATTAAATGAGTTGCACACTGATACAAGCCACAAAATATACATGTCACTATTTAATCTCATACGGTCCAGCAAGTATGAAGAACACAAAATATATTTATTCACATAATACATTGTACCTACTGTTAAAATACCTCAGTAACAAGTTGAAGTCCAACATTATTTACCACATGGTAAAATACTTGACACCCAGATGAAGAAGTAAGAAAATGTGTATTCCCATCCCATCTATCATATTCTGACCTTCATTTATTAATTTGGAGCAATGATAATGATACAGGCAAAGCTAGCAGCACGTTTCACAAAAAGTTCATCTATGTGTGTAGCAAGTGCTCTTATCTGGGATCTAGATTCAGATCAGACACAAAACTAAAGCAGGTTTTTCTTTTAAAGACTGAAAATGAGCAAACAAGACCATTTATTTCGTAAGACAGATTTCTGTGTGTGTGCGTGCGTGCATGTGTGTGTGTGTGTATGAATTAACTTTTAGGCATTTTGCACTTCAGTGATGCAAATAATTAAAAGGAATTTTCAGCCTTTAGGAAAAAAATGTACAATATTTGTGTCACTTAGTTAAATCCCCAGTAAAAAGTGTGATACCTTGGGATGTATCTACAACTGATTATGAGTCAGCATTACCTTTGTATTCATAATCATAAAAACCCCTATGCCATTGGTTTTTTTTTTTTGTCTCAGTTTTTAAATTCACTAACAAAAGAAGGAAACCTGGCATTTGCAAGTCATTTGCCTAAGAATAATCAATTTCCCCAGAAGTAACATGATCAAATAGTACGTGAAGTTGCACAGATACTACTTTAGCCAATGAGAAGGACAATTCAGTTGTTCTGACAATCTAATTATAAATTTTAAAGTAGAACTTAAAATTTCAAAACTGGTTAAGCTGGTGAACACTATTTGTACTATTTATTTCCAGTAATCAGAACGAGGGTATTTTCACTTTAAACTGTGAAAGTCATTGATGGAGGCTACACTCTATTAGTCAACGTACAATAAGATGCCAAACTACACTGAAATATATATAATAACAGAAATAAAATTCTGAAGTCAGATATATGTATATTGTGTTCACTTTATTTCATTTTCCTTGAACAAAAGGTCTAACGCAATGTAAACACATATTCTTTTACTACATTTTTTTTTCCAATTTTTGGTGTCTACTTCTTGGGTTTAACCTCATTATAAAACCAATTTAGTTGTCCTAAACCTGTGTTCAGATGATAGAGTGACTCCCTCCAAGATATGCAGATAGTGCCTGTCCTGTCATTCCCTAATACCTTACGTGCCCACGTCTTCCCACATATGGTGTCACAGTATCTCCTCAATATAGATGCTTGTGGCCAGGGTGATATCATGGCAACAGAAAAACCATGATGCCATTTACTTAAAAGCCTTAAAGACAAGAGGCCTGAAGCCTTGAATGAGAGTTTCTCTGAACACCTCTCCCAGGTCACAGTACATGGAAGTGTTCCTGCAACATCCTATCCAGCATGAGGAGGAAGGATGAAGCTGTGGTTCCTTGTGCCTCAGCTCCCAGGGCACCAACACTCCCTTAAGTAGCTGTGGGAAGTAAATGTCTCCTCTAAGCCATCTCAATGTTCTGGGCTTTAAGTGCTCTTGAAACACATGAGAACATTCATGTAATGTAACAGCAATCACAAATTGCAATGGCATTTTTTTTAAAGTATATACACTGGATATTTAAATATACATATACACACATATACATATCAAAATGACCAATATGTAATTGTCATTTTAAATAAAAATGCACAAAACTTTGCAATTCCATGCTCATTTTGCATCAAAAAAATTCTTGTCTGTAACTCAATTTGGCACATATTTCATGAGCATCTACTATGTGTTCTATATATGAGAAATACCTAACATTGTGTGATTCATCATTTACTGGTCTTAAATTAAGAATATCACGTTTCCGTGTGTGTGTGTGTGCGTGTGCGTGTGTGTGTGCGCGCGCGCACGCGCGTGTGTGTTTCCCTTCTAAATTCACTGGAAAAATGGTTTCCTTTAAATCCTCAGTGAGGTTATTTGCTTAATTTCTTTTAATTTGTTCATAAGAATTTACCAAAATTCACAAAAGTGGACAACTTTCAATGTGTGTTACCAGTCAAAAGCAAAAATTTGTGAATATAATCATTTAAGTCTAGCTGAAACACATAGATTTCCTTGAGAATGTGAGAAGTAATGAAAGCAAAAATTCTTTTACAGAAATACATTTCCTTACTGTGAAGCAGAACTACCTACCCTATGCTCTGATGGCCCCAGGACATTTTCAATGCTCATGAAAATTTGGGGGGTTGAATTATGCAAATAAGGAAAGAAGTCTAAAGTATTACTAGAAATCTAGGGTGAGATCCTTGTCCCCTGATCTCTTGTTTACCCATAATAATGATTGCCAAGTGCCTGACTAATTGCCAATTTTCCTCTTGACACAGGTAGCATTGGTTTTAGAAGATGCTATCATACGGATTTAACGAACTAGCTTTCAACAGAAATTTTTGATATGCGTGTGTGTGTGTGTGTGTGTGTGTATGCATGTGTGTAGAAAGCACAAACACACTAGCTGCAGATAGTCTTGGAATATTATATATAGACTGTGTTTCTTTTGTTCTCTAATATAGAAATGGCAGTTCAAAGTACAGCTCCTTAGCCAACGTGCTTTGTACCTATCACAGGGGTTTAAGCTCTGCTTGTTTGCATTATGCGTGGCAGAGCTTCATAGGAACTGCTATCAGACAAATCACCTATATATGTGCTGAGATAGAGCCTTGGTTTCTCTAAAAATCATTTACTGTGCACTAGAATTTTCAGAGGAAATGGAGATTATGTGAAAACCAGGTAATCTATGACTCACACAAGAAAACCTTCACACAATATACCTTCACAATAATTCATGCAAGCAGTCATCTTTGTCAAAACGACAAGGATAGGCTCATTCTAAGGAGGCTCGGGAAGTCAGGTAACCTGATGGCCACACCTGGTGTCATGGAGGTCACTGTAACAAGCCACAGTGAATCCCATGAGACAGGACCATTCACACATTGATCGAAGCTACATAATAAGCCGTGTAACAGACCAGACCCAAAAGTGAGGGTGCTCCACTTCACTGAGTCTTGTTTATCAGGAACAGCTACAGAGCAATGACCCCCAAACAGCTATTTCACTGAGCAGGTAAGTATTAAGATGCTATTTGACAAATAAGACATACAAATGCTTTAGACTTCCACAGAGTCACTCATTCCAAAAGCGTGAATAACACAAATAAGCCCAAAATTCTTTTCAATTTGACTCCCATGGCATTACCACACCATGTTTACCTCCAGTTGACAAAAACAAGGGAAAAGATGCAATTGTACAGTGAATTTCACAAATTTCAACAGCCAAATCTGACAAAAGTGTCCAAACTAACTGCTGAGGTCTGAATTTTCCAGTTAGGCTTTCTATCTCTATCCAATTAACTGAAATATTGACAAAACTTTCCTGAATGTTGCCCTAGACCTACACTGCCTTACTGTCCTATTAAACCAGGTGCTGGCTGATTTATTTTCTCTGCAATGGGGGACTCAGAAATAGCAGCAACCTTTAAGGAATTTTTAATGGAGCTAAGTTCCCACACGTGCAAACTGATGACATGCACCCCACAGCAGCGTCTGGCGAGTTTGTAGAGGTTCTTAAGGACCGCCTTCCGCAGCAGAATATACACCCAGGGATCTAAGATTTGATTCCACGTTGCCATTCGGAGAGCGAAAAGTGTTGTTTCACAGGTCTCCAGAGAACGATCTCCATTTATTCCAATGTTAGCCATTGTCACCTGCAAAACAAGCAAAATAACAAAATCCATTGATACAGATATTTTCTCGGTTGTTTAACTTAACTAGCTAGGTTACAAGGTATCCATTTCACTTTCCACAGAGTGATGTTATTTTGCAAAACACTGACATAAAGAAATGAACAGTAACAGAAACATTGATGTAGACATCTGGATCCTTTGAGTTCAAATTGACATGAGAACTACAAAAATGATAACTTATATGGCAAGTCAAATGTGCACAAATAGAACAATCCAAGAGAGGACAAACACGGACATAAGTAACTGACTTTTTCTTGCTTTTGGGAATAGTGAATTCAAAGCAATCACACATGTGTATGTTTCCATGAAAAAGACTAAAGTTTATTTATGTAAATAAAGTATGGATAAACTATAGATAAGAGCTTTTAGAATGAATTCAGAGCATCTGATACAATTTGCACATGGAGATGGTATTGTTCCAGAATGTTACTTTTAGAGTTTTCTGCTTGATAACTACACCAATTTCTTCTTATTTCATATTCCCTTCTCTGCATCCCTCATCCTTGCTTTAACTTGGCTAGAATATTCCAAAAATGCAATAGAATTTTCTAAGGGTTTTGAGGAAATGGCTCCCCTCTATACTACCCTCAGTTAACAATAACAATGTATATTTTGGTCCCATGTATCCATTTCCTAACCATCCATGATGTTAAAGAGATCATTTTGTGGAATAAGTTCCATAAATGGTCTCAGCTACATCTTAAAACTGGCCTAATCACTGAGCCTAGCTTTGACTCCCAAATAAACAGTTGCACAACAGACATACAAGAAGGCTTTAAAAACACCTTGAATATAAAAACAAATAAGAATAAATGAACAAAAGGTGAAACTGAAAAATTAAGGGAGGGTTGGACTATTACACCACCAGCATTAAGAAAAGATAAAGCAAAGCCTAAAACCCAAATGAAAAGAAAATCAAGTCTTTCTTGTCTTCTTAATGGAACATTGTCAGAAGGAAATGTCTTAATTTGGCCTATAGATATTAAGGGCTGAAGGATAAATGTCCCTCAACAAAACGTACATTATCTACACAACAAAGTACAGACTCCTTTGCTGGTTCCTTGATGACACATCTGAGGTCTGCCACAATCTCATCTCCCCTGCAAATACCCTATGCTCCAACCTGCCATGAAGGCCTCACCTGTCCCAGATGCACTGTGCCCTTCTCAGCTTTGGCTGTATTTTGAACTCCTAATCCCCCTTCCTCTGCCTGATAAATGCCTATCCATCCTTCAAGTCCCATGTAAAAATGGGTTCATCTCCATGAAAATGTCCCCAACTTTACCAAGATGGATTAGCAAGTTGCTCCCTCCTCTGTGCCACCAGAGCCCCCTCCCTGTCCATAGCCAGTTATATCACTTACTACACTATATGGTAATTACATACTTATCTCTATATCTACATACATCTCTTTTTTTTTTCTAATATCCGGTACAAAAGCTGACACCTAGGATGTACTCAGTAAGTGTTGGAATGAATAAAATTGTACTATTTTCTATTCATTGAGGTATTTCCAGAAGTATAGGAAATAATCATCAGAGAAACATCTGATCATCCATCATAACCGTCTAATATTTTGAGGTTTAAAAGGCCTCTGAAAGTTTCACTACAATGGCATCCACTAGAAGAAGATTCCGAAGTGGTTTATTATCACTCAAAAAAGACAGGATCTTGTAATCTAGGCAAATTCCTTGGGAAATGGTTCTCTGCTTCAGGTTTCATTTCCTAGGGAAATAGCGTATCAAACTGCAGGTCTAAACATTCTGTAGCTAAGTAAGACCAACCAAGTTTCAACACAGAAGAAAAAAATCACAGTCCTCACCCAATAGTAGCTGGGTCACATACAGACTCTATGTCACTTCTCCCCAAGTTCGCCATTAAGATAGAATAAATAAACCTATATGGGCCCAGTTTCTCTTAGAAGAAAGCAGAGCCAAAACCCAATGGGCAGTTGAATTGAGATATTTTCATTTTATATTTTTCTTTACTCATCAAATTTACTCATCAAATATTTATTGATTATCTGCTATGTGCTAGGCAATGTGTTAAACACTGACAATACAATGGGAAACAAAGTAGACATGTGCCCACCCTCAAGGTATTTACAATCTATTTGCTGGGGTTTAGGAGGGAGGTGGTAACTGGTTCAAGGATGAATGTATAAGTATTTTGCTTGCCTTGTATTACATGAATATATTTCCTATTAATGACTATATGCATTCCTAGGAATCTCAGAGCCCAGCCAAGAACCCGCTCTGTATAGTTGGAAACAAAAATGCTTAGTGTAATTGCCTGGAACAGCTGGACCTGGTTTAGAGACATGCAAATTAAAAACACCTGAGTTACATGGTGTGCACATTTCTGATGTTTCTCTTTCCCTGCAAACAGCTGTGTGGTCACCAACTAAGGAAAGACATTGTGTTCTCTGCAAGGGGAAATGTATTAGTATACTTTTTAGTATAGTATTGATAATGGTATATGATTGAAAATTCAGGACAACCTAAGTATCCAACAAAAGAAAAACTGTGGTAATTTCATGTAACGGAAAAATATGTAAACATTAATGTTTGTGATTACTAAACTGAGGATTCTGATTTTGGAAAAAAAAAACTCAAACACATAATTTTGTGCATGTGTAGAAAAAAAAGTAGGGTATATATCAGTATTTAAATTAGTTACCTCTAGACAGTAGAATTACAGAGGATTTTGATTTTCACCTTTGGTTTATCTCTAATTTACTATTTTTTTCAGATAAATCATGCTTTGCCTTTGTAATTTATGCATTTTTCCAAGTACGTTTGTTGAAATATACTATTGTAATGAAGAATCAGAAATAAGGTGGATTATTTATGCATGCCTATGTGCATGTGAATGAGGTGCCACAGAATTGCCTGAACAGTTTGCCCTTGATAAGACTGGCAGGAGAAATGTGGGGGCAGGGGTAAGAATGAGGAAGTCTGCCATTTTCCCTGGACTCTGTCAGTAGCCACCTCCCAAGCACTGAGAGCATTCTTCTCTGGTCAGCCTACCCAAACGTGGATTCCAAGGACTTGTGTACAGATTTTCATCAGACACTCAGCCTTTCATCTAGTTTCCAAGAGCTATCCAGCACATGGAACAAGAAAAATAGTATGTGTTATTTTTTTAAAATATCTTCCTTTGGACCTTGGCATGTTACACTTGTTCATCCTGGCTAATGATTAGAATTCTAACTGAGAAATGGACAGAACCAAGCATCTGGATAAGCTATGGAAAAATCAATTAGTTAAACAAATACCTCTAAACACTCAGCACTAAGATGAAAGAGAAATAATGAAGTCAAAGAAGTATATGGAATGAAGAGATTATGTTCATTGCTGGTTGCAAAAAGCAAAATAGGTAGATGGTGAAATAAAATATCCATTCATTTGAGCCATCTGATAAAATTATATCCATTGTTAAGGCCACCAAAATTCATAAATCTGCCAGGCTACTTTACTCATAGAAAACAGTTTTATCCTGGAAGTTACTCTATACATCCTCTACCATAAGTCCATGTGTATTTGTGGGCCACTGTCAGGACTCCAGTGGCTGCTCACATTTAAAAGCAGTGATAATTTTTAAAATTATGCTTTTGTTCCTCTGAGTAATCATAAAAGTAAATTAATCTACGTCTCACTCATATGTGGACTCTAAACCAAAAAAACAACAACTAAACTCACAGATACAGAGAACAGACTGGTGCTTGCCACACGTGAGAGAAATTTGTGGTGACATTAACTAGACTTGTGGTGGTCATTTTGCAATATACTCAAACATCAAATCACTATGTTGTATACCTGAAAGTAATATGATGTTATATGTCAATTTTATCCCATAAACCAGTCTAGCAGTGAGTAGCTTTTGAGTGCTTACTATATCCAGATATTGTGCTAGATACTAGTGAGGCAGAGGTGAATATTTAGAGAAATCCCATCTAATATATGATAAATGTTGCTTATTTATCTACTTCTTATTTCTGTCTCTCACACTAAAATAAAATCTTCTTGAAAGCACACATTTTCCTCTGATTGGTTCTCTGTTGTAAGCCCAGCACCTGGCATACAGAGGGCAGTCAATATCTGTTGAGTGAATTAAATGAATGAAGTCCCTATGAAGAGAGCCCAACAAGAAGGCAGTTAAATGTTGTAGCATAATACACGCATGTAAAAGATGCCACACGCTGGGCTATTTACTGACACACGATCTCAGGTGCAGTCACTGAAAATTTTAAGTTTTTGCAATTTTTCTAGTATATCAAAATTTCAGTTACACTTGACTAATTTTGAATTTATGGTGATTCTGCTGCAGTTTATCTGAATTTTCCTTGGCACTATTTCTTTAAGGAAATTTAAATGTATACATGATCAAAACTATTTCTGGTGGAATGTCCAACTTCTTTTTTTTTTTTTAAGATTTTATTTATTTATTTCACAGAGGGAGAGAGATCACAAGGAGGCAGAGAGGCAGGCAGAGAGAGAGAGGGAGAAGCAGGCTCCCCGCTGAGCAGGGAGCCCGATGCGGGCCTCAATCCCAGGACCCTGAGATCATGACCTGAGCCGAAAGCAGAGGCTTTAACCCACTGAGCCACCCAGGCGCCCGAATGTCCAACTTCTTTAGACACCAAACCATTTTCTAGAATTTTATCAACATCTATTTGCATATCAATAATGTCTCTGACAATTACACACTGTTCTCATCTAGTCACTGAAGCAGGTGTTTTCATATGTAGTTCTCTTATTCTAAGAAGCAGACCATTCCTTCCCTCCTGTCAACACAGAACACTAGATCAGAGACATTGACTCTGGGGAATGATAGGGTACAGAGAAGTACAATCCACCGATTTGCAAGTTACTGTCCCTTATAATAATATTATCCAAATGCTGATCTTTGAGTCTGACACTTAAATAACCACAGAGATAGGGGCTAGTTGTAAATATGCAGTTACAACCCAGCCTTATTGGGTGATGAGAAAGCCCCAAATAGAAGTATTGCCAAGGGACTGTTCCATTCCATCTCCATGTTTGAGAACTTGAACTTCTGTGTTATTTGGATGACTGATGACTAAGGAACTAGGGACAGATGATGGATTTTTAAATGCCATAGCACCTATGAGTATTTGCAAATAAGAAATTTCATTTTATTTTTTTTAAAGATTTTATTTATTCATTTGACAGAAAGAGTACATGAGCAGGGGGTGGGGGCTGGAAGAGGCAGAAGGAGAAGCAGACTCCCTGCTGAGCAGGAGCATGACCTGGAACTTGATCCCAGGACCCTGAGATCATGACCTGAGCCACAGGCAGATGCTTAACTGACTGAGTCACCCAGGTGCCCTGAGAAACTTCATTTAAATTGAATTGCAGTGGCAGTTTTGGAAAAGGAACCTTACATAAGTTGCTGAATCCATCTTGACTAAACAGGTGACTTTCAGAGTTAAATATATTTGTGGTGATTTAACCATATAGCATTTGTGAAATAGAATATTTTATCTCTGCAATAGTGACTGCAAGAAACTTCAGGGGAACAAATTACTCTTATGCAAATCCAGAAATATAGGTTTTAAAAAAATGTTAAAAAATTGAAATATAGAGGATCTAAGAGGATACTTCTTCACAACTATGATTTTTTTCCATACTTAAATTGTATAAATGTCTACTCCATTAAATGCAAGATGTAACAATATTTCAGTCATTTTCCACTTACTGACTACTCATTAAGATTTTTAAAACAGTATTTTGAGCATGGTAGCTGATTCAGAGATAAGTAAGACAAAAATACTACAATGGGAGGAAGACAAGAGTATATGGTATTTCTTGTACCCCAGCTGTAGAAAAGCAGCAAAACATTGCCCATCCCCAAAGTGTAGATCAGTGCTACAAAATACAAACATGTGTACAGTGCAACTTTTTATTTTCTACCGGATGTATTGATAGACGACTAACCAATGACCCAGTTGACAGCACATTCCTGCCTCTGCGGAAAGGTTCTCAAAGTTGCAAAGAAATGAGAAAACAGGACATGCTGTGTAGATACCGTCCCCTGTGGAATGGGCCAATCCCAACCATAAGACTTTACAAGCATCTCTGCTCCTTCACACCGGCTGAAGAAACGATGTATAACGTGAACAGTGGGGAAAACTTGAAACTAAACAGCACATAGAGAAGAAAAGATGTATTAAACCTGAAAAATCAAAAAGTTCATCAAAATCAAGAAGATTCATTGGTAAAATCCATGTATTTTCATTTGCTATTCGAGTCTCTTCTCTCAAACCTACATTGGTTTTTTAAGACTTTTTAGTGGGAAGATTTATGCCAGAACTCCTAGGAATAACTGTCCCTGTGGTCCTCAGCTACTAGTTCTTACAAAATAATGTTGTAACTTCTTTTTCTGACACTTTTTAAGGGAATAAAATATAGTCATTCATCCCAGGATACCAAATATAACAAAATGTAAAATAAATAAAATGTATATGGTATGTCACATGTGATCACTTCTTTAAGAAAAACTACAGAAAATATAAAATAAATACAATCAAAAGGTACAAAATAAATACAATCCAAAGATAGATAAGATATAGAGACCAAATAGAAAATGTACTAAGTCACAATAAAAATACATTATTCCTAACTGAATGAGAACAGACTACACGGTAAGGACAAACCGTAGACCCCTCATAGAACTTGACCACTCTGAAAACACAGGGCAGCGCAAATCCAGAAGAACTGGTCATTCTGGTAATTATGGGATCCTGAATCACGGGAAAGGCAGAAAATCTCCTGTAAACCAGACTGTGCTATGCAGGAGTGAGAGACACAGCCATTAATACTAACAACAGCAACTAGAGTCGAGTATTTCTTGTGCTAAGAAGCCTCTTCTTTGTATAGGTCAAATACTCTTCCTAACAAGCCTGTGACATTTGCACTGTTATCTGCATCTTACAGATAAGGAAAGTAAGGTTCAGCAAGATAAGGGACCAGTCCCTGGGAAGAGCCTGGCCAGGGCCTGTGCTTCTAATGACTCCACTAGCCTGCCTCCAGGCCCTGCCGTGTACTTGCTCAATCTTCTTACCAAACGTTACCCAGAAAGAGTAGAGAAAGCCTTCTGAGGAGGGGGAGACACTCTGGGAAGCACTTGTCTGAAGGAACAGAGACTTCGACAGCAACCACACCTAGGGAAGGACACTGTTAGAATCTGTTTCAGCATCAAGAAAAGGGCATTTCCTGGCGCTGTTCCTGCCGCTTCTCCTGCCAACATTTCCACCCACCCTGAGGCAGTGCTGGAATGGAAGGAGAAAACAGAACAGAACTGAGGCCCTGTTCCCATCGTAAAAATGCCTAAAGAAGCCTTTCTCTTTCTCCCTTTAGATTAATACAGATACACACACCTTGCCCCTACGGTAGGCCAAGGATGACAAGACAGGAGCAACTAACCAAGATTTAGGATTGATGTCTTCTAGTCAGAGGGATCCAGGAAATTCTGTTCAAGTTTCTTAGCCCAAAGCTAGAGACGATATCGAGCAGACAATTATGTGTTCATGTGATCACTGCCACCAACATACAAGTTCATACTTCAGAAAGCAAAGCAGGAATGTAACTAAACAGATCCTAAGAGCAAAGGGAGACAAAATAGCCTTCATTTATATACATGGATGTGTAAATATTTAGACATAAATATGCATAGGTACAGTCCCATATCTGTGACTCTGTCTTAATGGATTTGCTTTGTGGTACAAGTTGCCAGTTCTGGAGCCTCAAATATCGAACCCAGGGCAGGACTCCTGCACATTCTCTTTGATCCACTCACACGATGTTTCTTAAACTCATGCCCGCCCTCTCAAGTTTGCTGTCTTATCACTTAAAAACCAGACCATTCTATTATGGGCTCCTAACTGGTCGTCCAGACACGATTGACTTATTCGCTTATCTTATTTCAACTTGTTCGTTGTATTTGTCAAATCGTTCATAAATGCCACAACAGGTCATTTTCCCCGTCCTTCCCTCACCAGAAAGGACCAGGCTAAATCCTCCACCCTTCCCATCCCATCTTCTTCAGGAAGCCTTCCCTCCTCTCTCTATAGCTCATAATCTCTCATTCTACCCTTCCATCACACTTGTCACCCTTCCACTAAGATTGATAGATACCATATCAGTACCATGTGTAAAATATAATGAGAAAATGACAGCATAATAGTCCTTCGATTATAGTGTGAGTGCCTCATGTCTTTAACTTCTTCAGATCTTTCTCCTCTACTTTGACAGGATAATTAGGAAAAGACTCCCACAGCTGACATGAGAAAGACAAGAACTCACAGGTAGTTTCAAACACAGAATTTTGGAGGGCTAAGCAGAAAGTAGGACAGGCAGCCCCAGATTCAAGAGGTCAAAGATTTAAGGTGAAAAACAAGAAAAGTAAATGAAAGCTTATGTGGACTCCTGTTTCAAAGACAGCCTTTGTTTGACTCTGAGACCATTCATCTCCAGCCTGACCAATAGCCTGCCCTGTACAGTGCCGATGTACTTAAGATTAAAGGAACCTGCTACAATTAAAGTTAGTTTAAAATTTTTAATTTTTTAAGGCGATAAATCAAACATTTATTTTACTGTTTAGGGGAGGGTCCCTCGTCTCTGGTCAAAACTGAGAATCATTGTGGATGGTAAAGAACAAAGGCACAGATGCAGAGATTCCTACCTGGCCAGATCCCAGAAGGATTTTGGAGGCCTGGAAAGGGGAGAGGGCTGGGGAGAATAATTCAAAATGCTACAACAGAGACTTCTCTGTCTTAGAGGTCCTAATCTGGGCTAAAGAGCTTCTGTCATCCCTGCACCTCCTGCGTAATAAGTTGTTCGACATAACAGCTAACACTGATTAGTCAGTGAGTTTGATTTAACTCTAGAAAAGCTCTGGCCTACCTACAGCTGGCCATTGACTATTCCTGTCAGCTTGTGACAGCTCCAGCCACAGGCGAGAGGCAGGAAGACCAGACCAATCCACTGGGGTGACTTAGACACCGAAGGAACAATGGAATTCCTTTGCCCTAATGTGTCTTCAAGAAAGGAGAGAAAGGGAAGGGAAAAGTCCTATTGGTACTTTATATACTTTAACTCTTTCATCCTCACAAAACTCCCAGGGATAGTTACTATTTTTCTGATATTGCAGATAAGAAAACAAAATCACAGAGACATTTACTTGCCCAAATTCCCACTGCTGGTAAGCGGCAGAGGCAGGATTTAAACCCGTCTACCTGGCTTCGTAGCTTCTGATCTTTTACTAAACCATTCCCAGTAATGAGACCAATAATCTTATATTTATGAACAAGATGATAAACAGAAAATAATAACAAACACTTATGAGTACTTACCATGCTCCAGATGCTGTTTTATTTATTTTTTTAAAGATTTTATTTGTTTGGCAGACACAGAGAATGAGCACAAGCAGGGGGAAGGGCAAAGGGAGACGGAGAAGCAGACTCCCCGCTGAACAGGGAGCCTGATGCGGGAATCGATCCCAGGACCCTGGGCTCATGACCTGAGCCAAAAGCAAATGGTTAACTGACTGAACCATCCAGGCACCCCCAACACTGTTTTAATATTTTACATCTATTGTCATATTTAATCCTGTTAACAACTCTTTCAGGAAAAAGCAGTACTTTCCCTGTGTCAAAAAGAAGGAGCTGAAGCATGGAGAAAGAAGTAATTTGCCCAAGGTTACGAAACTGAAAGGTGGTGAGGTCGGGATTTGAAGAGCTGAAGATGGGGGGTGAGGGTGCGCATATTGGGCTCCTTGGCATTAGTAGGTCTCTTTTTTTTTTTAAGACTTTATTTACTTATTTTACAGAGAGAGAGATCAAAAGTAGGCAGAGAGGCAGGCAGAGAGAAGAGGAAGCAGGCTCCCCGCCGAGCAGGGAAACCGATGCAGGCCTGGATCCCAGGACCCTGAGATCATGACCTGAGCCGAAGGCAGAGGCTTTAACCCACTGAGCCACCCAGGTGCCCCTAGTAGATCTCATTTTTAACTCACTAGGTTTTTATTTCTTTCTGCCCTTATTGGGTGTTCTTTCTAGCTGATTCTAGCACTTTTTCACCCAGTATTTCTATTAATGCACTTTCACTAGTATCTTTTGTTAAAATCAGGAATGTATCCTATTATATATGTTGCTCCAAATCTCCCGTGTCCATAACAACAGATGTAAGTGACGGGTAGGTAAGTTGGGTCGAGTACCACACAGCCGAGGTGTCCTTCAGAAGCATGGTTGTTACAAAGATGCAAGAGCAAAGGAAACCTACCTGTCCTGGAAGGGAAGAATTTTTTTATATCTACAAATAGATATAAAGTGATGCTGACAATAAGACAAAACTCAGCATCCTTTTTTTCCTTTCTTCGTTTCTACCCCCATGAGGAATGGCATAATTTTCATTTTAGTATCCTCTTTCATCATTTGACTGGTCTTCAGATGTCCCTTTGGATCCTGTTTAATTTTTTTTTTAAACCACACTTGTAATTGCTATCCTTATTCCATCATTTCTGTTCTTTGGCACTGATGAAAATAAAAAATCAATAGGCAAAATATTTAGATCTTATAAGAAAACATGTGTTTGAGAATATATGTGTTTGTTTATATGTCCTACCTTGTTATAAAAGTATTTTGAGGCATTTTACTTTGAACAGTGCTTTCAACAGCACTGAAAGCTCTCATTCTTTCTAGCTGTGATTATCTACCTCAAACCCATAGTTAAGCTAACAAAACACAGGTTATGCTTTAAACATTGGCAATGATAGACCCGGAAGACATTTTCATCCTAATCAAGAACTTTTTAACTAATGTGTCTTATCTAAAGAAATTATTTGCAACTCGTCTATGAGTTAGAGAGAAAAGACTTAGTTGTAAATTAGTCATAGTATTGGAGCCACCCTGTTTCAGAAAGAAAAGACAACTTTGACTGTTGGCAACACTGTTTCAACAGCAAAAGCAGACTGTGGAAGGTGCCTGCTCTGAAACATACTATGTTTTTCCAAAGAGAAACTTCCAACTGGCAAAGTTCTTTTATTATTACAGAAGTTCAGAAAGAATTTCTCAAGCATTCTCTAAGTTCTAGGACAATAATTCATTAGATAATGAGAATTTTTAATGAAATGAGTGTCCCTTTAAAAATAAAAAGATAACCATGATCTATTCTTCAACTGTCTCAGGAGCAGATACCACAGCTCCATCAACCCCATCAAGACTTTGTCTTGTGGACTCCTTTATCCTCCTCCTTTATCTTCAGTGCCACGCTTGGTACATAATAGGCACTCGATAAATACCAAGTGAAGAAATAAATCAATAAGAAGAAATTTTAGGCTCCCTGGAAGCCACAAACCACGACTATTGTTTTATACTATGCAGGGCACATGATGAGTGCCTAACTACTAATTGGCATACAACCTTCTCTATAATGCATAAAACTATCCCAATTTACTTCAATGGCCAACAGCCATCATAAATGAACAGCTTTCATCAAGTTCCTGATACCATTATGTTCAACATCCAATAGAAGACAGATTTAATGGGTTTTGGGATCTTAAGTGGGGTTAAGGAGATCTTTTTAAATTCATTTTATTTTACTTATTTACTTCTTTATTTTTGGCAAGAGACTAAGTTATTAAAAGTGGTAAACTTGGGCCTTGAAAGTTTAGCATAAGCATGCCACCGCTGTATCTTCCTGATGATTTTAGGGATGCAATTATGATGGCATTTTTTCATTCCATTAATTGTTACTTCCCTCAGGCTTCAAAAAGTCAGTCATGTACTGCCGTATCAGCATAACAATAATAATTTAAAAATAATAATAAGTTGCACTAAATTCTTTTGTTAGTTACAGTTAAGACTTAGAGACCAGCAATCATTGTCTAAAAATCAATGTTATTAAAATATGAAAACTTACTACCTTATGCCATCTAAATTTCTAAATAAAGATTCCCATAGCTTTTCTTAAAAATCACAAAAATCCAACTTTTAAATACAAAAAGAATTTCAACAATGCATAATATATAGTTATTAGGTAGAGCTGATGTTCCTCCTGAAAAAAAGTACTAATTGCCAGATTTCTTTTACCTAAGAATTCACAGTTGCTGATATCAATTATATCTGCTGTCACTGTAGCTGAAGCCTAGGACTTACAGTAAAGCCTAAGAAAACTTTTGAGAATGTGCCAAAGTGGTCCACTAGAAAGGATACATCAGCCATGTTATCATTTATCCTTAACAAGGGGTTCACCGTCCTGCCAGATCTGGCTTTTATGACGCCAACTGAGTCCTCCATCTATTTTATGGATAAGTCGTGGTTATTTCTACAATGAACACAAGTTCATTCCATCCCTTTTAATGAGTTACTGTAACCCATCCATGAAATGTCCTCTGACTCACTGCTGACCCCATACTTTTGCTTCACTGAAGGCACCTCATTCCCATATCCTCTCACAGATCACGACGTCTGTCATGAGTACTTCCGTGTCACCCTCCTGACTGAGATATTGCTCACTGCCTCACACGGAGCTTGCTGAGCAATATGTGGTGATTCCATTCTTCTTTTTTGTTCGATCTTGAGGATCTCTATTATTAAAATCCAGTGCCTCCCGACAAAATCACTGGTATTCTTGTTCTGCACCTTGATGTTCAGGAAGACCTGCAGGTGAAACTGGGACCCTGGATATCTGGAGCACATGGGGGTTTTCAGGCTATATAAGTTATACATGTCAACTGACGCCACACATGTCAATCATTACTGCTGACAAAAGACACCAAATAAAGCAAAAGGCAAAAACACCAGCACATGCCTAGCACGCTCCAATCATCTCCTGTCCAACTATCTCTAGAAAGAATCATGCTTATAGAGGAGGTTCAGGAATGCTCCTGCCTCCCGGGATATCAGTATGGCGTTGAATTTGATGCTACATTAACCCTATACTTCAGCAGACTCTCAGAAAAAGGTATTGATTGTCTTCAATTTTCTGTCACTGAATAGGATATCACTTTGAAATAAAGGTCTAGCAATAACTTTTTAGTTCCAGTGCATAACTTAAATTGTGTATAGTTCTTGCTACTTCTTGTAGTACAGAGGGGAACCTGGGTGGAGGTTTTTTATTTGTTTATTTTTGTTTTTTAAGGGCATATTATCCATCTGGTATAAACAAGTCTTAGTAAAAGGGCGCCTGGGTGGCTCAGTCAGTCAAGCATTGGACTCTTGATCGCAACTCAGGTCATGATCTCAGGGTTGTGAGATCAAGCCCCACATTAGGTTCTGTGCTACCCACCCCACCCATCTCTCTCTCTTTAAAAAAAAAAAAATAATAATAATAGTCTCAGTAACAAACTAATGTCAACTATAGTTCTCCTTGGTATAATCATTATGTGACAAATTATTATATAAGCATATTACCAATTCCAGAAGACTGCTTCCAATTTATAACTATTGAATTGGAACAGTTTATAAGATTTCAAAGCAACACACAAAATATTGTTATACGAATTTTAGTATTGTGGTGTAATAAGGAATTTGGCTGGCCATTGTCCCTGATCCCTGGGAGGGAGCCTCTAAACCCTTGGAATTTCCTAAATGATGGGTGTGTCTTTCTTACTCATGGTGGGCCCCAGGAATCATGGGTGTTCGTGCTAATGAGGTGATTCCTGGTGAACCCTTAGGTAATTTCATGATGGGAGCAGGCCATGGTGGAAAGACCACTCATGTAATTATAAATGGTCCCTACCTTATGATGGTTCAACTTAGGATTTTCAACTTTATGGTAATACAAAAGCCGTACACATTCAGCAGAAACCGTACTTCAAATTTTGAATGTTAATCTTTTCCCAGGCCAGCCATACGCAGTATGATCCTCTCAGGATGCTGGGCAGCAAGTGGCAGTGAACCAAAGCTCCCAGTCAGCCAGTCAACCACCAAGGTGAACAGATGATACACTTATAACCACCCACACAACTGTTCTGCTTTTCACTTTCAGTACAGTGTTCAATGAACTACATGAGATATTGGGCACTTTATTATAAAATGGGCTATGCGTTAGATGATTCTACCCAACTGTAGGCTGATGTAAGTATTCTGAGCATGTTTAAGGTAGGTTGGGCCAAGCTATGATGGTCAGTAGGTTGGATGTATTAAAAAAAATCTTTGACTTACAACATTCTCAACTTACAATGGGTTTATCAGGACATAATCTCATCATGAAATCAGGAAGATCTGGGATGAGTTGGGCCTTTGAGCCACAAGATGTTGGCCTGACCTCCTGGAGATTGACATGGTCAATGATTTGATCAATTGTATGTAGGTAATGAAACCCCATAAAACTCTGGACCCTCAAAGCTCAGATGAGCTTTCCTGGTTGCTACTGCAGACTGATGAACTGGGAGGGTGAAAACATCCCGAAGACATGGAAGCCGGGTGTTGGGGACCCTCCCAGATCTCACCCCATGGGTCTCTTCTTTGGGCTAGCCTGATGGGTATCTTTTACAATAAAGCTATAATCATGAGTGTAGTATTTTCCTGAGTTCTATGAGTCATTCTAGAGAATTAACAAATCCGAAGAAGTAGTGGGAGCTCTTGATTTTGTAGCCGGTTGGTCAGAAAAGCAAGGGGTCTGGGAATCTCAGAATTGCAGCTAGTGCCTGGAGTGAGGACAGTCTTGCGAGAGACAGTGCCCCTAATCTGTGAAATCTGAAATAACTCCAGGCAGTTAGTATCGGGATTGCATTGCAGGTACCTTGTTACATCTTTGAACATGTCAGAGTTGCAAACATAAAGTGAGGCCGGAAGTACTGCAATAGCCCTGGACTGCTTCAGTTTAGGCATCCTGATATTGATCTTGCATGTTGGGACTAGATACAATTTTCATACCATTAAGGATCAGTTGGGAGGATAGACATGAACTTTTCAATTAAGCCATGATAGTTATCCTAGGTATAACTAGCAGTAAAAAATTCTCAGCATTTTGTTCAAGGTGTAGAGTTTTAAATGGAGTTAGTTATAACACAGTCCCCTTCTGATTGACATTGAAGACATATATTCTATTACAGAAAAGATTAAATGTTGGAACTGAAAAGGACCTTAAAAATCATGTAGTCTCATTTGTTCATTTCACAGAAAGAAAACAACCAAGGCCAGGGAGATCAGTGATTTGTCCAGTAGCTACTTAACATCCAAGCTGGGGCAAGAGAAGATCTGTAATATCTAAAATTGTACTGTGGGTCTCATGCTCCTTGTGGTAAGACACTGCTCAGGAACTAAAGCAGATAAATTCTAGTCAGGTTGTCTTGCCACTGAGAGAGACAGCAAAAAATGGCATGCAGTATATGATCAAATATCTTGTCTTCTATTGATCATTAAAGTAACACTTTTAATGTCTTCTTTACATTTCTGCTGACAAAACATAACAAAAGGGGTAGCCTATGCAGATATTCATCATTCTGGAAGCATTTATAAAACATCTATTATAAATCAGTACAAGGAATTTAGAGATGTCAAGATGAATTATTAGGCCCCCCTTTTCTAATGGGAGGATCTTCATCCTTCATAAAAACATAATTGCAACTATGTAAGTTCTGTAATCAAGGCCACAAGGGAGCACCGTGTAGAAAGCTGTGAGTATTGTGGAAGGAACTCCTCTGCCTAACTAAGGAATTTGGCCCTTATTCTGCAGACACGTCAACTCATTAAAAGATTTTAGGCAACGAAAGGAAAACCAAACTTCCCTATCACATACATGGGACATGATTTTGCCAACTTTCTCGAAGCTCTCGACAGGAAGGCTCATCTTGTTGCTTTCCTCTCTACATGGCTCCTCGCCAACAGTGACTTTTCCAAAGCTATGAAGAAGGTGTACCTCCAACTTAGTATTTTTCAGCCTCTATTACAGAAGTCTTGTGATAATGTAGAATTGATTTCTCGTCTGAACAATGAAAACTCAGTTCTGTAATTCCTGGCTCAAGTACGGGGCAGGAAGGAACTTGAACAACATAGAATCAGGCACCCACAGCTGAGATATAAGCGTGTTCAAGGACAACCCCTCACACCTCCAGCCCCTTGAGTGGCCAAGGCACTGTCGGGAGGGAAAAGCAAGTAAGAGACTCTGGCTGCAGAAGTCCTTCCAACACGAGGCTCTCCAGTTCTATGAGGAACAGCAGAGGGTGATGCTGCTGCTTGTACAAACTTTTGTTTCCCGGGATTCCAGGGACTCAAACCAATATAGTCCATCGAAACATACAAATGTAAACTAATCATACAAAAATAATCTATTCATCCAGAAAATACAACAAATCTTTGTTGAGAGGCCTGGCAGTTAAGAACATCAGTTTTATTATCAGACAAAGCCAAACTGAGGGGCATCCTACAAAATATAGCAAGAAACCTTTAAAAGTGTCAAGGTCATGACAGACAAGGAAAGACCAAGGAGACATGACAATGAATGCTGTCATGACAGTATAATGGGGATCTTGAATTGGACACTGGAACAGAAAAAAGGCATAAGTAGAAAAGCTGGTGATCCAAATAAAGTCTTTACCTAAGTTAATTACCTTGCTCTGATGTGATTTTTTTTCATTTTGATAATTGTACTATGGTAAGGCAAAATTTAATATGAGAGGAAACTGAGTGAAGGATATTATGGGAACTCTCCACAATAATTCTGCAAACTCTTCAGTACATCTAAAATTATTTTTAAAAAATTTTAAAGCTACATTTTTTTAAAGAAATGTAGATTTTAGAGTCAGAGTCCTGAGTTTAAAACATGGTTCTATCACTTTCTAGCAACCTCCAGCAAATTCCTTAATCTCTCTGTGCCTTAGTTTCTGCACCAGTAAAATGGGAATTTAAAACAATTTTATAAATGATAAGACTAACTAAAATACTGTATTTAAATCCTCAGTATTGTGTCAGGTACATAATAAGTTCCTAAAAAATTATATCTAGTATTTGCTTATGAACATTACCATAATTATTATAGTTGTCATTACTATAGTTATCATTCTTATTAGGGTTTTCTGGTCCTGGAGTCACTTCAAGAACTAAAAAAAGCTCAATACTACTGTAGATAGTATGCACTTACCCTTTTCTTCATTTTGTTAGAGCCAGATGGAGTAACCCTGTTCCAGTACATTCTGGGACTAAGTCAACCAGTCTTGGCTGTGTGCAGTTTGCTGAGTGTGGGGTAAGTGGGGTGGGAATCAAAAGGGACAAGTACAGCGATGCAGAATTTCTTCTTAGCCTTGAACAAGTATCCTCATCAAGTTATATCATTCTCTATTAATGAGCGGACGATTACGTATCAGCAGCAGCAAGGCATCACCAACATTAAGCAACGCATACACTGCTTACATGCTGTCAGTTACAACCGGATCTCTGTGTGCCGGAGACTTTCTCTTCAGAAATCTGGTACTGATACTTTTGCTGGATTGTATGCCACTTTTAGATATTTTAGATAAATCTTAGCTATACGGTTCCCAAGAGTTAGGAATGTATCAGGACAATATGTGAACTAATGAATTACCAGGAAAGAAATAAATGAAATGAATGAATGAAAATCTTCCGGGTTTCTTTTTTAAAAATGGCATGCAGACAGTCCCCAATTTACAAACTTTTTAAATATCACTCATTTATAAGTTACCGTTTAGAGTACAGAATATAGCTCACCATAACAATGTAGAGTCTACTTATTGTGTAAGCTAATTTAAAATATTGTACCACTGACATAAAAAATTAACTAAAGTAAAATTCTGTTGCAATATTAGTAATCCTCACCAAAAAAAAAAAGTTTTCTAAATTGAACTTTATATCACATCTGAATGCTAGATAGAGTTCCGATTTCTGGAATACTTATTTCCTTGTTTGTCCAAAGGTACTCATACTTCTCTTTCACATTCTCCTTTACCCCAAAACCTGCTCTCCAAATCAGACTTCTAATCATGACCACTTCCCCATGAGCTTTGAATTGAACTATTGTTCCTTCTTTCATAGCTCTAATGGACTTATGCCTAGGAGTCACTCTCTAACAGTATTATTATATAATTTAAAAAGTGAAATTTTTGGGAAGGACTTCAATCTTTTTGCACAGCAATGTGGTAAAATATATCACAAGCCTTCATCAGGTAGCTCCTCTTGAAAGTATCAATTCCATGTCTATGAATCTATTCTCATCAAGTAAATAAAAATAGTGGGCAAAAATCCACAGGATGTTCATCTCAGTGCTGTTTATAAAATAGGAAAGTAGAAGCAACCCCTAACAAAACTGGTTATAGTACACCTACACAATGGAAGAGGGGACCTCAGACCTGCAGGATTCTGCCAACAACTTGAGTGAATGTTAAAACGGATTCTTCTCCCAAGCCTCTAGGTTAGAACCCAAGCATGCTCCTACTCTGTTTTCAGTTACCTGAGCAGAGAACCCAGCTGAACCCACCCAGACTTCTGACCTACAGAACTATGATATTTTATTATTTTTTAAAGATTTTATTTATTTGAGAGAGAGACGAAGTGAGAGAGAGACAGAGAGAACACGAGCAGAGTGAGGGGCAAAGGGAGAAGCAGACTCCCCCGCTGAGCAGGGAGCCCGAGCCCTGCATGGGGCTCCATCCTGGGATTCCAGGATCATGACCTGAGCTGAAAGCAGATGCTTAACTGACTGAGCCAACCAGGAGCCCCAGAACTATGATATTTTAGAGTGGGCGCTGTTTCACACTGCTAAGTTTATTGGAATTTGTTATGTAGTAATAGAAAGCTAATACAGTACTTATGAAGGACTTAAAATTAGGAAAAGTTCTTCATCTGTATTCAGAAATTTATAACAGCCATTACACTTAAGGGAGAAAATATAGCTACATTTTAAGGTCTGGAACAAGATAGAATACCCTTTATTATTACCACTGCTTAACATAACATGGCAATTCCTGGCGAATGCTTTGAGGAAAAAATGAGGTATATAAGAATTAGAAGAAAAAAGATAAACTTCTGTTATTTAGAAATGGTTAGAATCGATAAATGATTAAAACCAATAGAAGAGGTCAACAAGTTGCTGAATATATAACCAACTTAGATAAATCAGACACTTCTCTAACTTACATTACCAACCAAAATACATAATAAAAATACCATTCAAAACAGCATAGAAATTACAAAGGGTCTAGGAATTTACTTAAGAAATAAACAAGACCTTCAAGGGGCTTATATTTTTAATTTGTCTTTTTCTGTATTTTTCCAATTTAATATAATAAATATCAATTACTTTGCTAATAAAAATATTCCCTATCAATGGTGATATTCAAAATATATAGACCATTGGCACCAATCAATCAAAATGGCACAGGCAATAAATAAGCAGTTCAGCTTTGTACCTTGTAATTGTTAATTAAGTGATTATTATATTTCTCTCTCTGAATTGGCTGGCAAGACAGACTTTAGGCTTCTACTTTCTCCAAGGTTTTTCTCTCAATTATTTCTTCTGTAGTCAGGAAAAGGGAACAGAGCACAATTAGATCAAGAGGGCAAGATGGTTTACTGAAAAGATTGCAGGCAGGAAAAAAACAGAGCTGGTATGGAAAGGAGAGAGACTTGTCTCTAAGGCTGAAGGATGGAAAAACAAAGGGAATTAGCCCACATGGTCTGCACCTGATCATTCTATCCTGACTGAGGAAACAGAACAAAAAGTGCATGTAGTTCAGTTTGCATCTCTCTGCATTGCATAAATTCAGTTCTTCCAAGAATGAGAATGCTGGGGACCCTCCCATCATCTGCCTTCAAATTATGAAACGAAGAGGCTAAACGTCAAGGTTATGATATGACAAGTTTAAAAATCCCTCATGGAGTTTGATTCTCAGACCCCAGGGGTAATCCAAAGATAATGAATTAATGCACAACATACTTAATAAGTACCTTTACAAAATCCACCAGAGCAGTGTGTAAATTTAATATTAAAAAAACAGCTTAAGAGGTTAAATTATCTTCACTTTATTTTTTTTTAAATTATCTTCACTTTATAAACAATGTAAGCGATGGAGACACCCTCTGCATACTTTAACCATGATCAGTCCCACATCGGAGGTAAATCATCACAAATTGCACGAATGATTCACACACATCACTAAGAAAGGTCTAAGTAATCCTATGAGTTTGGTCTGAAAATGACCACCAAAAGCACCAAGACTGTTCTCCTTCCCCTAGGAGCCATCAGCAAAAGCTCAGGAAATTTCTTCCTTGCATACTGTAATACTGTGACTCCAATTTCACTTCCTTCTTCCAGTATAAATTGTTATTTTTTTCCATCAAACTGCCAAGTTCTGGGCTATTATTTGCAATACCAGAAAGCCAAGTCCTTCCTCCATGATTGTTACAGAAGACGTATTCTTAAAAGGGTTTGCACATAATACCACAAAAATGGCCTCATTTAAAAGTACATGATTTTTAAAAATAAATAAATAAATAAATAAATAAAAGAACATGATTTTTTCCAGAAATAAACAAGCAGTAACCAAATATGTAATCAAAAAGAAATTAGGCTTTGCATTCAGGTGAGTGATTTGATAAAGAAAATGGGCTTAACTAGCCTTCAGATTTCCCTGGTTGGATTAACCAGTGTAGGATGGAAGAGCCAAGACTTCTCTAGCCCTGAAGGTAAAGGTCCCAAATCCCAAAAGGTAAAAAAAAATGTCTGGTTGGTATCTTGGAGAAGAACCACCCTTATTAAACACATTCATATTAAGAAGCACAGCATAAAAGAAAGGGAGGTATAAACCTAAAATGGCATTTACTACAAGTCTATGGAAAAGAAATCAGTGAGGAACAAGATGACATCATTTAACCCAAGGAAGAAAAAAAAAAAGAACGTTTATAAATCAACAATTTAATCAAAAGACAAATGCATTCCTAGGAGAGAACTCAGTCTCATTACTGGTGGTTAAGAGCCTACTTCACTAAACCCAAAGACCACCAGAGACCTCAATGAACCTGAACTCAAAGGGACTTTGGTCAAGAACTCACTACCCTTCATCTCTTGGTGGAGACTAAACACAGACAAAGCTTCTCAGCAAAGCTGCTCCTTGGAAGGCCATGGACACTTGCTTACACTAGTTCTTTTGTAATAGAGTTGGTTCTGCTCATGCCTCCCCAAATAAACTACAAATTCCTTTGAAGTTAGGATCCCATTTTAGTCATGTTTATATACCCCTGTAGCACATGCACAAATGCCCATGCTAGGCACTCAATAACTGTTTTTCAAATTGCCACTGAATTTTACTATGGTACCAAATAGGATAATGGTCATAACAGTAATTTTAACCATCACATAGAATATTTCACTGGATGCTTACCAGGGATCATGTGGAAACTCATGTTTTTTTATTAAATCAGTGGTATTAGTCAGTATTATTATTCACATTGTATAGAAGTTAAAACTGAGGTGCACAAAGATTCTTAGGACATGTGGCTATTCTGTCCAAACTCCGATAATGAGAAAGGTCTGCATATTAAAATGGACTGCAGGAGCTCACCTAATCAGAAGTAGAGATTCAAGAGTAGGCTAAGGAGATTCAGTAGAGTCATATGTTGTGGAGTCAATGCTGATGAAGATGTTCATTGGTACAGGCAACATAAATTGAGAGATCTTTCCATGTAATGGGTGCTTGCTAAATATCTAGTCAGTGAATTCAGCCCTGAAGTTGGAAACTCCACTGGTTTTCCAAGTTAGGGAATCCTACTGAGGTCCTAATTATGCCATTCAACTGGGAACGAATGCTGATCCTTCCTTCCCAATAACAGAAGGTAGAGAATAGTTAAGCACCTTGACTCAGAAAGCACAGCCCTCTTCTCAAGTCAAGATTTGCTAAAGTTTGTTATTTTGGGGCCAGCTGTCTTTCTCTTCCCAGCAAGATTCACTTCTGCAGGGTACTCAAGGTTTGCAGGATAAAATCATATGCTTTTTTCGTATTCAATACAGTTTAAATGGTGGGAACTGTGGTAATAAAACCAAAAGCAAAAGGGCACCTGGGTGGCTCAGTTGGTTAAGCTGCTGCCTTCAGCTCAGGTCGTGGTCCCAGGGTCCTGGAATCGAGTCCCGCATCAGGCTCCCTGCTCTGCAGGGAGCCTGCTTCTCCCTCTTCCTCTGCCTGCTGCTCTGCCTACTTGTGCTCTCTACGTCTCTCAAATAAATAAATAAAATCTTAAAAAAAAATAAAAAGCAAGAAAAAAATGGCTTTTATTACAAAGATGAACCCTAAATAAACCCCAAACAAGGGATACATAAACTCCTGGTCCATGGTCCATCTGGCAGGTAATACACACTTTCCTATAAATGTATGTATGTGTGTGTCCTTCATATTATAGTCACATATGCAGTGATGACTGAACATTTCTCTTTTGTATTAAAATGTTTATTAGGGCATCTCGAACCTGATTTCTCTAGAGTCAAGAAACAGAAAACCATTTGTAACTAAAACATGAAGTTACCTAATTTTGTGTGCATGTGTGTGTAATGCTATTCAAAACCAGAACCAAAAAAATTAATAATAATAAAAAGAATTAAAAGGGGGCCAAATAACTTCATCTCAAGAGCAAAATGCAGATGGATAACTGCATTCTCAGACAAATTAATGCCCATCAAAGTTCCCTTTGCTAAACCAGCAGAGAAGATACACTGAAGTTATTAATCAAGCACAGCAGATAAGGTATAATTAAATGTTTCCTTTATAATTATACTTCAAGCCTTAAGGAGAATTACACTGAAAGTATTTCCTTTGTTACTCACAAGCTAATCTTTATTTGATAATGATTTATTATTTGCTTTACGTTCACATATAAATTCTAGCAAAGTAATTTATTCATTACTCATGTGTCAAATGAAATTTCACACAAACAACTGTCTGCTATAGTTCTTCTCTATTGCAATCCACTCTTTCATCTGGCAGTCAAAGTGATCTTTTTAAACCATCTATCAGATCATACATTTCCCTTGTTAAGAAACTCTCCAAAGCTTCCCACTGAATTTCAATCCAAAGCCACCATGGCCCATAAGACAATCTGACCCCCACCTTCCTCTCCAACCTCAAATCCTACCACCTTCACCAGCACTCCCTTGCTCCAGGTGATGGCCATTGTTTTGTCCCTCATTAAACAGCTCAACCCCACCACTGGGTTTTTGTGCTGACTGCTCCCTCTGCCTGACCACCATGTCCACATATCTCCCCAGAGCAGTCTCCTTTTTGTCACTCAGGACTAACCTCATAGCGAGGCCTTCCTTGACCATCCAATCTAACAGTCCTAGCCCCTGCTTCAGTGACAGCACTTACCACTATTTGAAATCATCCCATTAATTTATTTACTTATTATCTCTCTCCACCCTCTCTCCAAACAGCCCCTAGCCCTTGGCAACCATCACTGCAAAACAATATAACCTTCTTGACAGAGGGAATATTGTCTGTCTTGTCCAGCACCATAGCGTAGCACCCAGAAAAGTATCTGACACTTGGAAGGCACTAAGAAAAATATTCATTGAATAAATGAATGAGCATTTCTAAACATATTATATTTATAGATGTGTTTTAATTGCTTTTTGATAGTAAATTCTAAGGCCATATCTTTGGCTCTCTTTAAAAATCAAGGACTATGGGGGCGCCTGGGTGGCCCAGTGGGTTAAGCCTCTGCCTTCGGCTCAGGTCATGATCTCAGGATCCTGGGATTGAGCCCCGTCATCAGGCTCTCTGTTCAGTGGAAAGCCTGCTTCCCCCTCTCTCTCTCTCTCTGCCTGACTTTCTGCCTACTTGTGATCTCTCACTCTGTCAAATAAATAAATAAAATCTTTAAAAAAAAAATCAAGGACTATGGATGGCATCCTCTAGCAACAAACATGCTTGGGTATGATTGCAAACAGTAGTGTCCTGATACCAAAACCATCAGATTTTGCAAGACATTTGGAATAAACAGGCTGTTCAGTGAAAGACGAACATATTTTCAACATAAAAGTTTGTTTTGTTGTAATCCTCATGGCACCCTCTGGTTTTAATCAAAGCCTCACTGGTCCTTCAAACACTCAGCAAGGACTTCTCTCTCCTAGAAGGGGCTTTACCCTTTCAATGACAGAAGAGAAGAAAAAGAACACTTCTCAAAGGGTAAAAAAATTCTGCCAAAATCCAGGTTATTTTTAATACTCAATATCAACTAACAAAGTTGCCATATTTGTTTTAACTTGGAATTTTTAACTTACACAGATAAATTAGGATGACTTTAGTTTGGGGACAGGGGAAGCTAGGAGACAAAGGACATTGTCAATGTTTTAGAAGGGAGAAGAGAAGCAAAAAAAAAAGTTTTTTAATTTTTTGAAGGCAGTCTTTTTAGCAAATTTGTTCAAAGATTTACTTTCAATCAGGTCTATGTCAGTACAACAATAAGAGTACAAAAATAATCTTCCTTTTGATCATGTTTATGTTCCTCCACAAATCACAATCACCTCAATGTCTTTGAACTGTCTTCCTATCAGAGCCCTTTCTCATGAATCTTGACTTAAATCTGAAGACATTTTGATTTTAACTAACATTTCAGTTATAATGCATGACCAAGGTAATTGTATAACTGCTTTTGATGCTAAATGCAAGTAACATCAATCCTTCTATAACTGCATCCTTTGGGTGAACCCACTGCACATACAGAGTCATGTCTGCAAAAATATACAAGAGAAAATACAATAAGGATTCAATGGGTTAATATTGGTAGAATGCTGAGAGCATTGTATCTGGCATACAGTAGGAGTTATAGATGAAGTTTTTAAATTAATTAATCCTCACACTACAAAACAAAATTTCTAAGCAATAATGAACTAAACATTTAAAATGATCATCACAATTAGAGTTATATAGTTATATTTCCAAAACATTTACTTTTTTTCAAAAAATAACATTTACAAAATAAAATCCTTATGTGCCGTTATTATATATTTAATAACCATAGATACAAAGACGTTGTTTCATCACTAATTTCATTTGTAATTAAAGAATTCTAAACATGAGCTGCATTTTCCTTGAGCCTTTCCAAGAAGTATACCAGACATCACAGGAAACAGAGCAGAAACACATGACATTGACTCTGTCACTAATGAGCTCCCTATTCAGTTAAGAGATCAGACAATCACAAGACAAACAGTGGGAATTTTATGATTATATGGAATTAAATGCTATATTTTGTCCACTGAAAGAGAGATAAATGTGCACTAGAATAATCAGAACAGGTCTCATGGAGAAAATTATTACAAATGTAAATAAAACAATGAATTTCAGAATTATAATTCCTCTAATTAAAAAATCATTTTTGAATCAGCATACTGTGCTACAGTAACATATCCATACAGAGATAATTTTAGCTCCCAGGCACGCACACATTTGACTACACTTCATGTTAAACTTTGTAACTTTGGCATTTTATTTATGAAACAGCCTTTCTTCAAGCCATTTTGAAAGGAAAAATACTCAGTTACTCAATCAGCATTTGTATATGAGCATTCTGACTTTAATTATAAAACATTATTTAATGAACACTATGTACTTATTATTAAAGCCACAGCACATTCATCCCTCCCTCCCCTCCTCAGGCTGGTGGGATAGTAGGTCTGTCACTGAGTAGAAAGGCCTGAGGCTGCGTTTCTCCCTCTACCCACCACAACAAGTGGCCTTCAGCAGACAGGGAAAATGGAGTTAGTTCCAAAACAGAGATCTACATTTTTCAAGCTAAAACATTTTTTGGTGTTTTGGCCTGCCTAGGGAAGGGAGTAGGGAAGGGAAGGGAACAGAAATTCCTCAGGACTCTTTAGGTTCTATTGTTTTGTTCAGTACCTGAACACACAAGGCATCATTCAGAAATCACTGTGATGCAAGATTTTTAACGGATTGCTTGGTTGTCTCTGTATACTGTTTAGCAGATAAATAACCTCTGGGTGAGTTGAGCGGATTTGAACTTGAGATTTTGGCAACCATATAAAACAAACCAAGAAATTCAAAAGAAGGATAGCATCAACACTGTGGCTTACATCTTAATGTCAATTCATATACAAGGGGGGGTATTAGAGGCAAGGGTGCCAATATAGGAAAAAGAGGTTATCCATTCATCTTTACAGCCAAATATAAATGGTGTGCTAAATTGACCGTGTGTAAATCCACATCAATCTAAAACTATCTAAATAAGCAGAATGGCTTCGTATTACTGCCATTTAGCTTATACAGATAAATCTAAAGCATGCAATTAGGAGAAGGTCAATAGCACACAGAGGAAATTATTCCTAAAGAGACTGCTGGATTTTCCATCATCCAGGCATTTAGCAAACTGGCTTCAGCGCCCATATCCATAGATCAGTCAGCTATAAGCTTCGAGGGATGAACTAAAAAAAACAAAGATCTCTTCCAACTGCCATGCATTTAGAACTACTTGGTAAGTATTTATCTTTTTCTTTTTTCAGCAATTCTTCATATTCCTTTGAAATAAACCGTCTTTGGACTTTCAGTAGAGAGAAGAATCTCCACATACCTACAATCATTTCAAACCCCCCTCATGCTATCAAAGTTTAGTAAGACTCTGGCATTTTTAAAAATTCTTTGGTACGTCAGGTAGTTTTTCAATTCAGAAATAGTGTATGAGAGAAATATTGAAATTGTCAGTGGCAAAAATACATAGTTATAGAAGCACATAAAGATTAAACTATATCAGAAACTAATTCTCCATGCACTGCAATGAACACAAGCGTAGTGATAAAGATATCTCTTGCCACTTTGTGTTGCAATTCGTAAATAAGCTTTTATATTAGGAAATGAGGAGTAAGAAGACATTCACACAGTTCTTTCTTCCTATATGCAGTTTTAGTCCAGCTTTTCTCCAAAGAGTGCATTTGTAATGTCAACAGACCCAAAGAACATGCTAGTTTGGAGGAATATTCTCAGAAGTTTCTTCCTGGTACACAAGTCTTGGCCAATTCTAATTGAAAACCTCAAGCAGAACTGGATGAAGGACAGCCCAGTTACAGGTGCTGATGTCCAGGGTTGTCAGGAGCAAATTCCTAGAACTAATCAGAATCAATCTGCTTTCCAAAATTTAAATTTAACCATGTTCTTCCACTCCTTGACTCCCTTCTGGTTTAACTTCATACTCTCTAAATCGGCAAAACTGAAGCTGCTCTCAGAATACAGGTAGCCAAATATAAGAAGAAAATGTACTCCCCACATAATTTTTTTTCAATGTCAGAATTCTGGAGCCCAACCAAGAGGTATGGGGGCATGACAGAGAGGGGAAAAAAAAATTCTACTCATTTTGTTTGAATGTTATAATGATGCTGTATTCTAATCATAAGAATGGCACTAAAATAGTGCATCAATAATAGTAAGTGCACAATGAAATCCAGACTACTCAGTCTATTGCTATTATTGCAATAATAATTGCTTATCTTAAGAAAAATAAGAAAATAGGATTCTATAAATAATAATCTTGATTTAATACCTATGTATCAAACTTTATCACTTAAAGAACATCGATTGTTTTCAAACGCCAAGAAGCATTTATAAAATCTTAGAGTAAGGGTGCCTGGATGGCTCAGTGGGTTAAAGCCTCTGCCTTCCGCTCGGGTCAGGATCTCAGGATGCTGGATCAAGGCCCGCATCAGGCTCCCTTGCTCAGCAGGGAGCCTGCTTCCTCCTCTCTCTCTGTCTGCCTCTCAGCCTACTTGTGATCTCATTCTCTCTGTCAAATAAATAAAAAATAAAAATCTTTAAAATCTTAGAGTAAAAAGTTAACTAGTTTGAAAACAATAAGGTTTACAAGTTGGTATAAGAAATTTTTAAACTATTAAATCAGACAATCCTATAAAAAGCCTAATTTAAAAAGAAAAATGCAAATATTATAAAAATATTGATAAAATAAACATATAAGTGTATATATAATTTTATATGTATGATAAATATAAATTAATAGGTAAGAATATCTTCAATCATAAAGAAATTCTCAGTACAAAAATGTGTTACTAAATTCATACTCTCAATGAAATTGGTTAAATTATGCTAAAATACCAATGTTGGCTCAAAACAAAGTAGAAAACTCAAACCAAAAATCAGGAAAAAACACTGAGGCACATGTACCCCAATGCTTATAGCAGCACTTTCCACAATGCCAAAGCATGGAAAGAGCCAAATACCCATCAACTGATGAACAGATAAAGAAGATGTGGTGTGCTTATATATAATGAAATACATAGTGGAATATTATCCAACCATCAAAAAGAATGAAATCTTGCCATTTGCAATGACATGGATGGAACTAGAGTATATCATACTAAGCAAAATAAGTCACAGAAAGGCAGACACCATATGATTTCACTCATTTGTGGAATTTAAGAAACAAAACAGATGAACACAGGGGAAGGGAAGGAAAAATAAAATAAGATAGAGACAGGGAGGGAGGCAAACCATAAGAGACTCTTAAATATAAGGAACAAACTGGGGGTTGCTGGAGGGGAAGGGGGTGGTGGACGGGGTAATTGGGTGATGGATATTAAGAAGGGCACTTGATGGATGAGCACTGGGTGTTATATACAACTGATGAATCACAAAATTCCGCCCCTGACATTAGTACTACACTATATGTGAACTAACTTGAATTTAAATAAAATCTTGAAATAAAGAAAAAAGAAAAAAAACACTCTGAAACTCTATCAAAAAACATTGAAATGATGCCAAGTCATCACAAAAGAGTTAACATCCGAGTTACTTAAATTATTCCAGTACATAGAGATAGAATTTCCCTGTTGTTTTTTAAACTAGCACAATTCTAGTATTAAAGCAGACTACAATAAAAGAAGGAAATTATAGACCCATATAACTTTTTTAAACACAAAAATATGCACAAAAGATTTCCCCCAAAATACACAAATGCTCCACATCATTAGTCAGAAAGGAAATGCAAATCAAAACTATAATGAAGGAGGAGCGGCAAGATGGCGGAGGAGTAGGAGACCGATTATCATCAGGTCCCAGGAA